>JAQMYF010000027.1:38198835-38210918 GCA_030014195.1 Neosilurus mollespiculum
TGATTTTCGTCAAGAGTAGGCTGCATAGCCGTCAGCATGTTTCTGCCCTGCGATGGCCTGGCGAGCTGTCCAGGGTGAACTCTGCCCTCGCCCAGAGATGGCTGAGATGGGCACCAGCCTTCTCCTGACCCTAATTAGGATTAGGCAGTTCAGAAAATGAATGAATGAATGAGTTTTTACAGTAAAGCTAATAGTTCTCTACATATACCTTTGATGTAAAAGGTGTGCTCTTGAGAGTACCATCTCAGTGATGAGGAAAGGAACAGTTTAGCACCATGTTTTTGCTAATATAGATTACTCACACTTCATCCCAAGAGGTAAACAGTATTAAAGTGCATATTTTTACTAAATTATGCTATCATTAATATTCTAAAATGTTGTTGCATTATTAAATACCCTTCATTAATGAATATCTTAGAGAAGAATATGTTGAGAAGTCACCTGACAACATTGTCTCCACTGCTATGACAAAAGATGCATGGCACTGATTCACAGCTGAGGTGGACAAACCACACACCAAATTGGTCATGGCTCTGTGATGTATTTGGTCAGCTGTTTTTCCCACCTCGTTTTGTGTGCTACACATTTCATACATAACATCCAAAGTGTATTGTGGGTAAACTGCACTTGAAAGTGTGCACAAAATTATTAACCAACAAAAATAAACAAGACTTTTTGCTACAGAGACTAATGCCAAAGTAAATGTAGTAATCAGTTTTCCCTCTACTATACTGTTTTTTCTCCATAAAAGTTTAGACTTATTAGTCACACCAAGCAATTCTGTTTCTTTAAATGTCTTATTATTATTATCATTATTATCATTATTATTATTATTATTATTATTATTATTATTATTATTATTATTATTACCCAGTGAAAAGTTGTATCTCTGCACTGATATCATATTAAAACATATTGATCTACTCTCTATCTCCTGTCATTATTTGTTCACTAGTGCTCAGTGTTGGGACACAAGTTTTTCCCTTTTAGAAAGCATTAGTTTTTTTGTTGTTATTTGAAGTTTTTCCCTTTTAGAAAGCATTAGTTTTTTTGTTGTTATTTGAATGCCTTCATCAACATGGGTCTCAGAAACAAAAAGTCTTTGATGTTTCTGTAGCAAAGCACAGGATATTTGTAGCTGCCACTGTACAGGGAGTAGCACTTCCTGTTAATTCCTGAATACAGACAGACTTTCGACTTTCGACCAGCATTTAGGCCTACTTACGCCAAACTTGTTTACTCATTTTTCAGGCCACTAAAATTTGCTGCTGTGTGTATGGCCAAGCTAAAAAGACTGCACTATTAGTGTTTTCTATATGTTGGTGACCTAGAATTAAACATTTAAATGGGCTTCACACGGGGGCTGATCTGACAGTGGTGTAGTGTGGGCTTAAACCACTCTGCCAAAATATGACGGCTGTGTAGCAAAACAGCCTTACGTTGGGGCAGTTTTGAAGGCGGTTCAACGCAACGTGAAAACATGGTGCGAACAGGCTGTAATGAGGGTGTATTGAATGTTGTTCAAAGGTTTGCGAAAGTTGACAACACAGCAGCATTGCAGCTAAATGGCAATCCGTGGTTTTGAGAGCTGGTGTGAAATTTGAAACATTTTGAAAATCTCATAGTTTATGGCGGTCAGTGCCAGTCGACAGTGAATATCATCGAGTGTCAAGATGATATCACTGCAGTTCAACACGGTTTGGAACCGCACTGAACTGCCGTCAGAAGTAACCCCATGTGAGGCCTGTCTTCCTCAGATTCGTATGTGTATTATGGGTCAAGTATGTTTAGAAGGATCTAAAAATCTTATAGTTCAGGATTTTTGAATGTATCTACAGTAATTCAGTGATGTGAAAAATGTAGTCACAACTTTGATTGCTTTATTGTTTCACTGTACGCATGGCCCCATTTAATCTATTGGCCGGCTGAACTCTAGCAGGCACACAGGTACACAGGCCAGACACTTTCCTCCTTGTGTTGTCTGAGGACTCCATCATTACCGTGATGTCTGTTGGACACTGGCCTAGCCAAACCACCCCTCTCCCATTTTTGTTATTGTCCCTATTATTGTCCTTGTTCCTTTTCATCTATGACGCATACACATGTCCCATGTGTTTCTTCTCATATTTTTATGAAGGTAAGATATAGGAGCTGTTTACGCAAACGGAAAGCCTGTATCAGTGTGATGCATTTTTACCAAGACTGACTTCCAAAACAGTTCAAACATTTCAAATACCTCTCTGGTACTATAATTGACTCATTATTTTTTGGCGTGTCTCACAACAGTTATAAGATATGATAACCCTTCCTTAGGTTATATTCGAAATAATATACTGAATAAATACAGCATACTTATTAAATTAACATTTAAAATGTCCCTCATTGCCTTTCTATCAAATTCAAATTCAAATTCAAATTTATTTGTCACATACAAATTATACACCGTACAATATGCAGTGAAATGCTTAGTACGACTGTCCAGACTGTAAAGAATAAACTATCAGGTAACAAGGAGAAAAACAAAAGAGCAAAGGTCAGATAAATATGAAATCTATATGAAAAATTTTATAATAAAAAATTATCATGCTGTAATACGTGAATATTCTTAGTTTATTGACATTTTATTTTCTACCATTTTTCACTTCTGTGAATATTTTACCACTTCAAATATTTATTTTTCTATACTCCATGTATCTAATGGTATTTTCCAGGCACAGAATTTGGGAGAAGATCCAAAGTATGGCCGGTGAGAACAAACCTCTGCCTAATTCCTATTTATCCTGGCTCTAAATACAGGCTAAAAAGAGAAACACTGGAAGAGAAATTATTGAAAATAACCAAAACAATTTAACAACGAGGGACTTCTTTTCCTGCTAGTTTTTCCTCAGGGGATTTTTTAAACAGCTACAAGCCCAACATGGATCTGCTCCAGGGCAAACGTGCACATCTTAAACATAACAACCCTTGAGTCTTTGTGAGCCTCTTCCTTCCCATAGTCAGTAAGCTGCAAACGAAAACGACTTCCATTCATTCCCCAACTACAAAGATTTCATTTTTGGATTGGCTGATTCAGATATTTCTGATTCTTATAGTGAGGCAAACAAAATGGGGGGAAATGGGAAGAAAAGCCAGTTCAGAGTAGCGACTTCCTTTAAATTCACATTTCCAAAACAGTGGCTGCAACACAATCACATACAGAAATGCAATTATATTAAAAAGAACATAAGAACCAACTTCATATTTCTCTGTTTGTGTGTCGGTCTATCTATCTGTCCATCTGCAGAATGTAATAGGTCTCTTGCCATTTCCATCTTTGTCTAGCACATGTTCAAAGACACAGAAAAAGAGTGATATTTTCTGTCTGCCATATCACAGTGGCCTAGCAAAGGGCTATGCCATTAAGACTTCCCAAAACATTTGCATTTACATTATGACATTTGGTAGGTGCCCTTATCCAGAACAACTTATATGAATGCTTTGAAGTCAATGTCAGGGAATACATTCTGATACTGGTTTACTAGGACACAGACCAAGTATATCATCAGTCAAAAATCAGTAGGTACAGTTTTTTTTTTTTTTTAATCAAAATAGACATCAATACTGAAAGTGCTAATCCAAATACTTCCACAAAAAGGTAGGTTTTCAGTCATTGTTTGAAGGCACCCAGTAACTCAACTGTCTGGACATTTAGGAGACGTTCATTCCAGCACCTTGGTGCCAAAACAGAGAACAGTTTAGATGCTTAGTGTTTTCCTTGTACCTTGATAGAAGGAGGGATCAGTGTAGCAGTGCTGGAGGATCGAAGAGAATGCAGTGCAGTGCGGGATTCATTTGAAGTGTGGGGTGTAGGTTGATTTTCAGCTTTATAGGCAAGTATAAGTGTTTTAAATCTTATGTGAGCTGGTTGAGAGAGCATACCAGTGGATTCATGTGGGAGAATTGGGAAGGTTGAAAACAAGCAGTGTAGCTGCATTCTTGATCAGTTGCAGAGGTCTAATGTTGCCTAGAGGCAGACCTGCCATAAGTGAGTTGCAGTAGTCTAGCTTTGAGATGACAAAGGACTGAATAAGTAGCTGAGTGGCCTTAGTAGAAAGAAATAAAGGAATCCATCTGATGTTAAAGAACTTAAATCAACATGACCAAGAAAGATTGATAATAGAAGAGGATAAGGACAAGTGACTGTCCATAGTTACCCCAAGGCTTCATGCAGTGACGGAATGAGAGATCAGAGACATGGTCCTGACATGGAAATGAATTCAGCTGGGATGAATATCAGTTCAGTCTTGATGGGACTAATTTGAGCAAGTGAGCAGCCACCCATGATGAGATATTTGCCAGACATGCATAGATCCAGGCAGGACCATCAGTGTCTAAAGGAGGGAAAGAGAGGACAAGTTGAGTGTCACCTGTATAGCAGTTGTATGAGAAACCATGTGAGGATATGACATCACCAAGGGACCTAGTACAAGGGAGAACAGAAGTGGATTAAGTATTGAACCCTGGGGCACACCAGTGGAGAGTCTGCATGGGGCAGATGTGGATCCCCTCCATGTAGCCTGATATGGGCAACCTTCCTGGTAATATGCTGCTAAAAGATCAAGAAGGATGAGGGCTGATGACATCTTGGCTGATCTTGCTGCATGCAGATTCTCTGTGACAGCCAAAAGGGCAGTATCTGTGGAATGTGCTGCTTTAAAGCCAGACTGATTAGGGTCTGGGAGGTTGCTCGGCAAGAGGTAGAAAGACAGTTGGTTATAGAAAGTGTGTTCAAGAATTTTAGAAAGAAGAGAGAGAAGTGATGTTGATCTGTAGTTGCTGATATTTGATGTAGTCAAAGTGGGTTTCTTCTCGTTCTGTAGAACTTTGGCTCTTTTGAACATAGTTGGTACTTGACCAGATAATATGAAGCTAGTGCTGATGAAGGGGAGAAGGTCTAGAGAGATGGTCTGGAGCTTTGTGGAAGGGATTGGATATAGTGGGAAGGTGGTTGGATTGCATGATGAGATGACTTGCAGGATCTCTTCACGTGCTACATTGGAAAACTATGTCAGTGAAGGGGAAGAGGAATCCTTACTGTGTAGGACAGGAGTTGGGGTGGGAGTTAATGTCAGACAGATTTGTTTAATCTTCCCATCCAAGAAGTTTTTGGCGGTCAGGGAGGTCGGGGCAGAAGGAACTGGTGGGTTGAGTAAAGGTGAAAAGATTTTGAGAAGTTTGCACGGATCTTGTGCAGCAATGTCCAGCTTTTCCTTGTCGGTGATGAGAATGTGAATAGGAGAATACAGTAAGAAGGCTTATAAGAAGGAAGTGATTTCTTTCACTTTCTGTCTGATGCTCTTAATTCTCTACCATTGCTAAGCAGCATATTTGTGACCGATCACAGCAAAGTGGATATTAAGTCAGAAATCATTAAATACCTTCCTGAGCTTTAAACACGATTTTCTCTAATGTTGCATGCTTAAAATCCTGAAAATTCCTGGCCGGTTTTGGTTAGTTATTCCAAAACTAGACAAATATTTTAAAAATTTGGTATCATTTTAAAGCTTAGGGTATCAGCTACCTCAAAATGAATAATTTCCGACATAATACCCACTTTGATGTGATTTGAGAGTTGAGACGGAGGTTGAGTATTCTTCTTGGGTTTGGTAGATAGTAGCAGAGAAGATCCATAAATGCAGAAAGTGTGGAGAGTGTCAGTAGCAGACTCTAATGGTAGGGAAGAAAAGAAACAGGACTTGGAAGGTTAGATGGGAGGCAGGAAGCAACAGATAAATTGGATACAGTGTGGAGGTTATTTTGTCACCTGTATAGGATATTTTAATGTGGTTTATTGTAGAAAACTTATTGTAACATACTTGTCTAAAGTTATTCTGTTTTATTTAAATAATAACATTATAAAAACATGTTGCAATAAGTTTGCTGGTATGAAAATAAATTTAAATAAAATAATTTCTAGACACATGTATGTTCAAAGTGGACACTGCATACGAAGGTCGACTTTGAGGGTGCTGCATCTGCCCTCTTGCACACAGCGACCCATTTGGAATGTCTGTCGGGAGACTTCTCATGATTGGGAAACCTAAAAATTAATGTATACATTAGCATTCAGGATGTTGCACACACTTGTACATGTATATAATATATAAATACATAATATATCAATATAACGTATATTTTGGACATAATATCATATAACTTAGCTCTATACACACAAATAACAAAAGTACAAGCATCTACACATATGTACATGTACATGCTTTAATTAAAAAAAAAAAAAAAAAAAAAAAAAAAAAAAAAAAAATATATATATATATATATATATATATATATATATGTGTGTGTGTGTGTGTATTAAAAATATGTATGTATATATGTATGTATATTTAAATAATGAGATTACATTTACTTAATACATGTACATGTAAGTACTGACTACTATAATCGGCCAGTGAGAAACACCAGTACCATCCTCATACTCAAGTGAATACACATTCTTCTAACATGGATTTATATGGCTTTCAAGGCATGTCATTTTCACTTACTTGTGAAATGTTATCCCTGCAGATTTGCCGTGTTGGTTCCTGTAATTTTTACAGCTTACCACAAAGCATTCCTACCGTAAACTCTTCTTTTTCTTACTTCCTCTATCTCCTTCCATGCTGTTGATGCCGAAGGAACATTGTCCAAGATGGTGTCAAGTTGACACTGCACAGCACACTGAAAACTGACGGAGCATCCAGTCTGCGTATTTAGATGTCTATGGCTTGTACATATGCAGTGGGATCTCCATATTGTGACAAAGTATTCTGGCATCCCACTTTGCAGCAGAGATGAAGGAGGTTGTAAATGCAAATAAAAAGGTGGCATATATGAAGCACAGCCGACAGTCCAAAAACACAATCCAGAATCATAGTTAATAAACAGGCAGAGGCCAGTTGATCAGGCAAACAGAATATCAGTGGCAAAACAGTAATCAAAAATGTGGAGGCAGGCAAATGTTAAAAACTGACCAATCACAAAAAACAAATGCTTGAAAACAAAGCACAGGAAAAATACTTTGCAATGAACCTAAATGTACTGGGTGGCACGATGGCATAGAACTATTCAGGGTGTACCCTGCCTTCATCCACTGTCAGCTGAAATAGGCTCCAGGCTTTCTGTGACCCTAATAGTAGGATTAAGTAGTTTGGCAAATGAGTGAGTGAGTGAGAGTGAAGTGAGAGTGAAGTGAACAGAGTACTTATATACGTGGTCATTACAGGTGAGTGAACACACCAAGACAGGTGTGTTCAGTGTCATGTGATGGGAGTTTCCTAAGTCAGGTTAGTTGGATTGGTGAGGTGCATAAGGGAAATATAGTGCAAGTTCTCAGTGTGCTATAAGGTAGCTGTAACAATTTCTTAAACAACCATGTCAGAAGACATATATTATGGTTGTGGAAAAGATGTCAAATAAAACAACAATTTATTTTGGTCAGGCAGTACATGTTTTGTGTGTATACAGAAGTACATGTACATACATAAGTAGAATAAATAAAATTTATTTTTACTTGAGGGGTAGTGGTGGCCCGCTGGTAGGGTGCTGGATTACTGATCCTCAAGCCCATCAATGGGATGTCACTACTGTCCCCCCTAGTGCAGCTAACTGGGTTATCAAAGGCCATGTCTCTCACTGTCTGTGGTGAGAGGCATGTAAAAGAACCATTGCTGATTTTCGTAAAGAGTAGGCTGCATAGCCATGAGTGTGTTTCTGCCCTGCGATGGCCTGGTGAACTGTCCACCTTGCTCCAGCCTCCCCGCGACTCTAATTAGGATTAAGTGGTTCAGAAAATGAACAATGAATTTTTACTTGGATTGCATAATTGCATGCTTACGGTATTTTGTTACATCTGTTTTAATGAAATCAATAACAAATAATAAATTAATAAATAAACAAACAACACAACAAAAAAACCTCAACAAAACACAGCATGTCCTCTCTGCCAAGGGGAAGATGAATGACAAGGTTGAGAATAACAAGATGAGCGTGTTTCCATAACTTTGGCATGTGATGAGCCTATAGTTGACTTTCATTCAACAAGGTATTAAATTAAGGATGACCCCATATATTTTTACAGGCATATTTTAAGATTCTAAATTTGTATTAAGATTCAAAATGTTTGTATTTCACATGACAAAAGTGACATATTAAGCTCCATATCACCTCCAGCCATTAACACAATATGATGAAAAATCATTTTGAAACACATGAAAGGACACTAATTGCTCTTATTGATGACATCAAGAAAATATGGAGAGTGTTTTCGTTTTGTGTGTAATCAAGTTAAGGCTATTTGTAATCTGTCAAAATTTGGCTTTCAGCTGATCAATGAGGGAAAAAATTTTTTTTAGCTCATGGATAATCAGTGTAGCAGTATTTTGTGCTTAATAGACTCTTTATCTGTCAACAGTATGAGTGCCAATGCCAGATCCCTGTGCCCCTCACATCCACTTCCACTACAGGACATGTGTGTGGGTTTCTCTCGAGTCCTCTTCCCTCCACCTCATTGCTACAGAGGCTCTTCTGTGCAACAGTGTTTAGTGTCCTGGATAGCACTGGGATGTGTGGGCTGGATTGTCCTCATTCACAATAAGAACCTGTGTGCCCTCTGATCAGTTCTGATTTAGGGTAATCGGAGCATCAGTAATCTAATCGTGACTTAATAATGTTATCATAGGGCAGAATGCTGTGGAGTGGTGTTGAATTTTTAACTAACGTTAACTCTCTAATACAAGCTTTGTTTTTACCATTACAGGTGTATAACACCTCAGTCCTCCTCATCCTTTTCCAGAAGTACTATGGACACTTCCTGAAGTGTATCAAAACATATCTTAAAGAAGTCTTATACCACAGTCTATATTGAAATCTGTGCATCACTGCCAGCAGCAACAAACAGCTAACATTTGAATATTTGCAGTCAAGTAATATTTTGCTGTTGTATTTGGATGTATTTTATTAGGAGAATTTAATCAATGCACACAATTTACTCTCACTCTTCCCCTCTCAAGTTTGTGTTCTGGATGAAACGTTTAACAAAATATGTTTGAGGCATAACTGTGTATCCACTAATTGTTCTCTCTGGAAGCGACACAAAGAAATTACATAAATCCCACCTACTCCCTTTTCCAGTGCCGAGGCGTTTATCAAAAAGAGGCCAAACATAGGTGACAGACAGCACAAGGTAATGCTCTATCACTGCCTAAACAAGAATACAGTAGTAACAGTTAGGATATGTCCAAGAATTAAAAACATCAACAATAACTTAAAATAACACTATAATGATAAAAAAAAAGCAGCCTTATTTTAAATAGGTGAGAAAATAGTTATCTCTCTGTATCCCTGAGCAGTTGCCCAGAAACTGAGAAACTTGCAAACAATTCTGGATTGATCTCACATTCCCATGTTTTCTGAACCCTGAAGTCTTATTTGAAAGACAAATAAAATATTATATGCTTGAGATTCCTCTCTCAAGCTTTATTAATTAACTTATAGCATTTCAATTCAAGCTACTGGCTTAGTTATAGATGTAATGTAGTATTGTAAAGTAAATATAAATGATGCCTGAACTTGGCCTTTAATTACAGAATATCATTCATTCATTTATTTGCCAAACCATTTAATCCTGTACAGGGAGGCTGGAGCCTATCTCAGGCAAAGACGGGGTACACACTATACAGCTCGCTAATCAATCGCAGGGACAACACACACACAACCATTCACACTCACATCTAGGGGCAACTTAGAACAGCCAATTAGCCTAATGAGCATGACTGTGGGAGGAAACTGGTGTACCCAGAGGAAACCCATGCAAGCCTGGGACTCAAACCCACCACCTGCTAGCTCTGAGGTGGACATGCTAAATACTATGCCACAGTGCCGACCACTGAATGTGCTATAATTTGAAAATTAGCATATAATTAACTGCCAAAATTATATACATTATAGAAATAAGGACTGAACTTCATATTCTTTCAAATCAATGCTAACATTCACATCTCTTCATCTGGCTAATAGGCCACTTGAAATTTACAACTGAAACATGACACAACAATTTAAGGTCAAAGGCTTCAGAGATGTTACTCTGACTAGCTCCAGTTGAACTGGATTTACTGCTGATTACTTGCTTGTAAAGTCAAAGAGCTGCTTGTTATGTGATTTAGTTCTGACTTTATGCCACCATCTGGTGGCAGTCCATAGGTAATGCATGTCTGTTATAAACTTTATTTCTTCATTTCATCTGGTTACTAACTGATTGATTTGATTTATCAAAGGAACACACACACACACACACACACACACACACACACACACACACACACACACACACACACACACACAGTTAGTTATGGCCACCAAGGCAAATCAGTAGCAACTTCTGGTAGTGGTAAAAAAAACAAACAAAAAAACCCAGATACAAACAATTCACTGTGAGTTACTGGTTATTGGTTTCCATCCATTTCTCATCAACTGTGAGATCTAGAGAGTTCTCCTATGGCTCATTTTGCTACTCTTATGCTTCTGAAATGATCATATCCCTGTCATGCTTTACTCTTCACCTGTGTGTGGCTCACCATTCCAATTTCCCATATAAATAACACTGGGATCTTCGGTCACATGTATTCAGATAGAGGTTATTTTAGCAATATTGCTGTTAGTTTTTGACACTTCACTGTGTAGCCTGAGCTGTGATTAATTGTCTAAAGATTGATGTAAAACTTGGAGGAAATGTCTGAGGGTGTTATGGAAGTTATGACTCATTGTATTTTGTTGTATAAACTTAATGCCATTTCTGAGTTACACATTCATAAAATCCATTATAAAAGGACAAAATAGCAGAAATTGTATTTTAAATATAACAACCAGATTGAGTAAAAAAATTCGTCACCAGCGGGTAGTTTCTGATAACTATAGAGCTTTTGTGTACAAACAATCATATAGTACAATATACAGCAGAGTACAAACGATACCCTATACTGTACAGTATACAATACTGAACCATACAGAATAAACAGCAGGATAACAGTCACAGCATGGATTTTCTACATTATAAAAATCTAAGTAAAACTTGTGCAAAGAAAAATTACACTACTTACTTGCAAAATGTGACAGATCCTTCATGACAGCTACTTAGAAAATGATTCATACACCCCCAGCACAGCATTGCTTCACCATGTTGTTGCGGCCATTTTGCGACAAATTTAAGTCAGGATACTATCACGGAAAAATTCTGTATTATGAAACAACAAGATTATTACTATTAATAAGAAAATCTACGTTTAAAACTGATTTGTATATTATTCATTCATTCATTCATTCATTCATTCATTTTCTAAGCCGCTTAATCCTAATTAGGGTCATGGGGAGGCTAGCGCCCATCTCAGCCGACCCATCTGGGCAAGGGCGGGGTACACCCTGCAAAGCTCACCAGGCCATTGTAGGGCCAACACTCGCACAACCATTCACACTTACACCGAGGGGCAATTTGGCCTTCTTGCTGTGAGGCGGTCGTACCAACCACTACGCCACCATGCCGCCCGATTTGCCTATTAACGGTCTATTATTTATTAACAGTTTACTGGACTCATCTGGACACTTTCCTGAAAGACTTTTACAAAAAAAATTTATAAAAAATACAACATTTTTCTTCTAAAAAAGAATTTGAGAAAACCTGTAAAGCCATTTGCAATTCCTACTTAGACTGTTACACAGCAGTATATAGTTTTCTCCCCTTACTCCCACGCAACCTTCTTGAAAAGTTAAGGATGTCCACATAATGGACAAAAAATTTCAAAATAAAACAGTCAGTCTGGCTGTCAAACAGCTTAATTTTGGAGACTTGAAGTCTTTCTCAATATGAAACAATATTGACGACTCTTTAATGAGCTGTTCTTGACTTTAGATTAATATCTGCAATTGATTCTGTTAGTAAATGTCTACACAAGAGATTTAAATTTGAAGTTGATCCTTGCTACTATGGTGACCTCGCTCCCAGCATAATGAGGTCACTGCCCCTCAATTTTAATTACAATCAGCACACAATCAAG
>JAQMYF010000027.1:38220170-38230843 GCA_030014195.1 Neosilurus mollespiculum
AACCCAGTTAGCTGCACTGGGGGGACAGCAGTGAGAACCCGTCGATAGTGGGGCTTGAACCCCCGACCTTGGGATCAATAATGCACGGATATTGATGACATTTTTTCTTCTACTGTAGGGTGTGGCAGAAGTAGCAAACCCTTAAAGTTTGGAGCCAATATTGGAGATGATCCGTGCATGGAATCCTAGAAAAAAAATGATTGTCAATTAGTGAAAATAATGTCTGAATGAATGTTCATGAGACATCCACTAGGGGGAGACATTTCATAATAATAACTATGCCAAATTATGAGTCATTCAATACTCAGTTTTCAGAAATGTTCCCAATCATGAATTTTGTTAAAAAAAAATATATCAATACCCCTAAGAAATGCAGCCATGTCAAACCTTAGAACTATACACCAAATATTTTTGGAGATTTTTTGAAAATTTTCACAATAAAGCGCAAGTGTAGCTATTTTGACCTAAATTTATTTCTGTATATTAAGTCTCACCAGAATCAGGGTTCATTGTGAATGAGGCTGTAGCTTTTATTGTGTTTAGAAACATCCCTTCTGATGATTTCTGGTTGGTTTTTACTTTCAACTAAATTTTATGTTTTAAATAAAGCACTACATTCTAATTTATGAAAAAAAATACTGCCCAATTTTGTTAGCTCCCGTGTGTGTGTGTATGTGTGTATTACATTTACAGCATTTGGCAGATATTCTTATCCAGAGTGACTTGCAATTATCATTTTTATAGAACATATGAACATAATGCTGTTGTGCACCTCCTATTTTATTTTTTTATTAAATCTATTGTTTTAAATAAGATTTCTCAATGCCAGTGGAAATAATCAGTGCAGACCAAACAAGTCTCCCCTTATGCAGTTGATTTAATGTTTAAAGTAGTAAGTCTCTGCAGCATTTTCTGAAGGAAGGCACTGTCTCCAGCCTCTAATTATATAAATGAAATAATGGTGGTTTGACATGTCCATCAAAATACTTTGGATTATTTAATTTGCTTATTTTATGTAATAATAGCAGAAGGTAAAAGGTGTTTATGCTCCATATTAAGGTTTTAGCTGAGAAGACAGGAGTGGAGCAGTGGGTCTGTGGTAACATCGCTAAACTCCTACGGGAGGAAAACACCATCCCGTTCATAGTGCGCTACAGGAAAGAGCTGATCAACCACATGGATGCAGATGCTGTGAGGGAGGTGCAGCTCATGTTGGAGGACCTCTGGTAAATTGATCTTTGGGAAAACTGATCCAGTGAAAATCTAGAAGCTAGGATGTGCTTGTATTATGAAGTTATTTTTGCTTGGTCAAACATCCAAAGTGATTTGATGTTGTACACGTACAGAGATGCGTTTCTTAAAATATCTCTAGCAATGTTAGGTGTGCTACATTGTTGAATTTGTAAACCAAAAGATTATTTGTTAGCCAAGAAGTACACTGTTGGTATTAATTCAATCTTGTTTTTCTTTCTGTTTTTTTTTAATAAGTGGAAGACAACATTACGTTTTGTACAACAAATATGTTTTTATTGACATGACATAGTGAACATTAATATTATGCTAAGATTATTTGATCTCTAATGGCTGGCTCAATTTAAATATTCAGTATTGTTTTCATTTGTTGCACTTCTTTTACATTTACAAATGAGGAAATACATCTTAGTGGCTTACGATACTATGCAGTAGGTAAGTGTGTGTGTGTGTGTGTGTGTTATAGCTCTGTTGCCAGGAAGTCTCATTCTATCACTCAAACCTTGAAGAAGGAGGGATGTTTGACCTTTGATCTTGAGAAAGCTCTGAAGAACTGCAAAAGTGCTGATGAACTAGATCATGTGGTCAGGATACATTATAGTCTTCAACTTGTTTATTGTTTATCTCAGTTTATTAAAGTCCATTTCAGAAAGTTGTCATTTTTATTAAAAATGTATAATATGCTGGATTTTGCAGTATGCACCATACAAGAAGGGCAGTAAGTTGTCAAAGGCACGACGAGCGAAGCAGCTTGGTCTAGAGCCTGCTGCACTGGCTCTTCTACAGTCTCCTCAAACACTTGATCTGCGCTCATGGATCCAGCCCAACACTGAAGGTAGGAAGCTCATTTGATTATGAATTACTCTCTGCTACACTAACATGAATTACTTGTGTTAGATGCAAACGCTTACAGCTATATTTTTCTAACTACACACCTCACAAGCAGCCCTGTTCACACTAATCTGTGTGATGTTCCTCCATCTGGAGGATTGATCATTATATCCACTAGAAGGCAGGGACGGGACAGATCAACCCTGTGTAGGAAGCTTCCCCACTTCTGTTTCTTTTTAAAACTGTTTTAAAATAAAGCCACATGCTTCTTTGTGTGTTTATAATTTTTTTCACTCTATCAAGGGTTTAATTGCATATACAGTAAATAGGGTTATCTGCCTCTGTATCGTGTTAAATGGACACAAAAAATGGGTGAAAAATCAGAAGTTATTCATGGATTCAGTCACTAGAGGGCAGCAGTGTACTGTAATTGGAGCACTCCCTGCAGAAGTAAGGTCAGCAAGAGTAAATGTCATAGTGCCAACGTACAGTACTGTGCAAAAGTTTTAGGCGCCCTTTTTTTAGTATAAACTTTGCTATGGATTTTTATTTTATAATTTGTATATTAGCAAGTTAGTACAAAAACACTTTAGATTTCCAAATATTAGTTTTCCAGCACAAAATGAACATTCTGTAAGATAGATACTGTAAAACATCACAAACTCTACCTGATGCTATTCTATTTTTAAACTGAAAATACTTCTATTTTTAAGTCATTACACCTAATATTGAATTAGTTTCATTTATTACTGTTTACTGTGCTTTATGAATTTTTAAGTAGAGACTGTTAATTTCATGTCATTATTTATATGTAATTATAAGGCATCTTTCTTCTGCACCATTCCTTTGTGTTCAGTATCTACTGGGTGTTTTGCCACAGTTCTCCTGGAAATGTTGACTGTCACACCTGATTCTTTATTTGCATGTAAATTGTAGCAGCCTTCATTATATTTTTGTCTGAAAGTTGTCTCTTAAGTAATATGCTGCTTTCTTTATTGACATACTGTACTGACATTTGTTTATGTAACATTTCATTTTGTGCTAGAAAACTAATGTTTGGAAATCTAAAGTGTTTTTTTCTACTAACTTGCCTAAAACTTTTGCACAGTACTGTATACTAAAAAATAATAATAATTCATAACCTCTTATTAAATTGAGTAAATTAGTTTAGCATATTGTTTATTTTAAAATAATTATTGATGTTCTGTGATGCAACTGTGATGTATTATTTATATTCTAAAATGTATATGAATGGCAATATGTCATTGAATAGCTGTAATCTGTATTGTGTGTGTGTGTGTGTGTGTGGGTGGGTGGTGGGGCGGGGCCCACAGGTTTGTCTACTCTTGAGGAGGTTGCCACAGGTATTGAGCAAATCCTAGCTGATATGATTGCTAAGGATGGAGAAACACTGACCTACATTAGATCACTGTGAGACATGCATCTATTCTACTCTTTTCTCTAGATGTCCAAACTTTTTTATTCTAGCCATTTTACTAATCTGGCTCTGTATCTTTTTTCATTTGATGTCCAAATCTGTGTGTTATTTGTATTAAAATGAACCAGTTTGTGTGACGTTTACATCAACCATACATTCAGCTGACAATTATTTATCAATTGCTGTTTTTATTATTATTATTATTATTATTATTATTATTATTAAATAGTAACAATAAGTCTTTGTGTATGTGGGTGTCCCCAAACAGGTGTGATAGGAGTGATGTAACAGTCCAGTCTTCAGTTTCTAAAACAGCTCTTAAAGAGCAGCAGCAGGCAGATCAGAAGAGCAAGCCTAAAGACATTTCAAATTTCAGCCTGTACAGTTCATTCCGCTGTAGTGTGCAGCGAATCCAACACCACCAGGTACAGACCCAGCCTTCCTTACTCAGTTTGTTGTCTCAGATCCCGAAATCATTTTTGAAACATTGGTTTATGTTTACTTGTTTGGATAAAATCTGACTCTCATTGTTTTAAAAATGTGTCTGGGTCATTCCATATCATTTCAAAATCAACCAATTTTCAAAAAGTGACCAACCTGACCCCTTTTTCTGATTTTTTTACACACTTAAAGTACATTATATATGGTGGGGAAATCCAAAATTTCAAGGCTTAATTGTAAATAGCTCCAAAGTTATTGCCATTTGAAGACCCTAAAATTGCGACCAGAAAATGGCCTTTAAATTTTCGGCAGTATTCACGCTTCCATAACTATTGAACAACACAAGATAGAGGTCTGAAATTTTCAGAATTATTTCACAGGGATCTGTAGTCCTTAGAAATGTGAATATTTACTTTAGAATCATTATGACAAAGTTGACATTTTATCCATCGTGAGCTTCTAAAATGCCACTTTTGGCCACAAAAACTAATCATCATATTCATTAGAAATTCCGTGTGCTTTATCTTGGCTACCTAATAAATGGATCTGTGTAAAATGAAGGTCCTATATTATGTTATGTGTGATAAATGAACAGCTGAAAATCAAAAATATCTCTGACCTTCAGATTCTAAGGTCAGTATCAGCATGTGAGATAGGTAGTATCACAAAATAAACACAGGCACATTGTGAAAGTACAGGATTTACCCTAATTTTTGACACAAAGTGCATCTTGCTTCTGTGAATCTTTCTATACTAAATGTTCAAATTGAATATGCCATTTTTACATACGCCCTCATATTTCAGCTATATAACAGAATATTTAGTGATTTATAGAACCTTTGGAGCAATAAATATATCAGTATTAAGAAATAATTAGTGTCCTCATACGTAACATTGTTGTAACAGTACAGGATATTGTTTTACTGTAATACCCAAATATATCCACATCAGAACCTTATAACCACAAAGGTCTTGGAAAACCATGTACATTACCATTATCGGTAACATTTCTATTTTGGGTTCATACACTGTCAGATGTGACGTGCAGATTTACACTTGGATAAAATTAGGAAAGTTATATATTGTACACTTTTAATAAGTTTGCACTGTTTTGAGAACAAAGGCTATAAGTACCATGGACAGCAAACTTGCATCTTGTACAGTTCGACAGCAAATTTCTGATGAATGTCACAAAAACCCTGTTGTAGGAGTGAAAATCTGAAAATATCTGAATTATTTCTAGATTAAAAGGACATGCTCCTTGCAAGATATGGACTAATGGACACGTTATGTTGGCAGATTGACTCCTGTTCTGATGCTTGCTTTCGAGCTGTTGTGCAGGTGTTGACTGGCTGACAGGCTTCCATTTTTCCTCTTTAAGCATGTGTTTACTTTCCCTTTAAGTGTTTCTTTATTTAGAAGCATGCTCGCTTAATGGCGCCGGTAAACATGGAATGACGTGAACCAGAAAGATGAACATAACTACATCAGGAAACGTGTTGCATAAAGTATGCCAAGAAAAAACATATTTACACGGACATAAAATGCACCATCTAGCTATAGAATGAGTTCACTTGGTTATGGCTGCAAAAGTACAACACAAATTCAATACACACTGGTGAAAATGTGAAATTGTCACTTGAGGATTTTGTGTGAAAACCTGCTGATGTACCAGGAAAAGCCATATGCATATGGTACCAGAACCTCATAGACTCTGATTCTAGGGGCTAGAAGGCTATTGAGAAGAATGCATTTTCGGCAAAACACAAACCAGGTAATGTGTTCCATACTAAATATACTGAAGTATATAGGTTGCAGTAAATAAAATCATGTGTATAGGATTTTTTTTTTTGTTCTGTTTAAATAATGTGTACTGATACTTTGTACTAAAGTGCTTCAAAGGAATTTTGGCCTTCTTTTAAACCTTTGTCAGTATGCCCATGGTGGGTCATCCACATATAATTATTGATTCCTACCTGCAGTTTGTCCACATTTATTGTTTAAAATGCAAACAAAGAGAAGGGGGCTCCTTGCCCCTCAACTCCAATGGGGGCCTTGGCATCCCCCATACACCCGGCCACTTTCAGTCTTTTTTTCAATTCCTACCCTCATGCCTGACATTATTCAAGTATGTAATGTGTTTTGCGCAGTGACTTATGTGGAGTTGATGATGCTGCAGGAAGCTTATAAACCCCAATGATTATAAACAGTGTACACACAACAACGTGGTCTATTTATTAGGCATAATTAAAAAATAAATTATGTTTTCCCTAACCCAAATGACCCAAAGCTTTTTTTGGAAAAAAGGGGACCGGAGAGTGTGTTCCAACTATCGTGGAATCACTCTTCTCAGTCTACCCGGGAAAGTCTGTTCAGGAGTACTGGAGAGGAGGATCCGACCTATGGTTAAAGCTTGGATTCAGGAGGAACAAGGTGTTTTTCGTCCCGCAGCAGCACTCTTGACCAGCTCTACACACACTACAGGATTCTGGAGGGGGCATGGAAGTTTGCCCAACCAGTCCACATGGGCTTTGTGGACTTGGAGGAGGCCTTCGACCGTGTCCCTTGGTTTATCTTGTGGGAGGTCCTCCGGGAATATGGTATGCCAGACCCGTTGCTACGATCCATTTGGTCTCTGTATTGCCAGAGCCAGAGCTTGGTCTGCACTGGTAACAACAGGTTGAATCATTTCCAGTGAGGGTTGGACTCCACCAAGGCTGTCCTTTGCCACCGGTTCTGTTCATAATATTTATGGATAGAATTTCTAGGCGCAGCCGAGGCGTTGAGGGGTTCTGGTTTGGTGGCCATAGGATCTCGTCTCTGCTTTTTGCGGATGATTTTGGCTTCATCGAGCCAGGACCTCCAGCTCTTGCTGGAGCGATTTGCGACCGGGATGAGAATCAGCACCTACCCAAAGTGGAGGAGTTTGAGTATCTTGAGGTCTTGTTCACGAGTGAGGGAAGAATGGAATGGGAGATCGACAGGCGGATCGGCGCAGCCTCTGCTGTAAAGTGGAGCTTGTACCGGTCTGTCGTGTTGAAGAGGGAGCCGAGCCAGAAGGCAAAGCTCTCAATTTACCAGTCGATTTACGTTCCTACCCTCACCTATGGTCACGAGCTTTGGGTGGTGACCGAAAGAACAAGCTTGTGAATACAAGCGGCAGAAGTGAGCTTTCTTTGCAGGGTGGCGGGGCTCTTCCTTAGAGATAGGGTGAGAAGTTTGGTCATCCGGGAGGAACTCGGAGTAGAACCTCTGCACGTCTGTGTTGAGAGGAGCCAGTTGAGGTAGCACTGGCATCTGATTAGAATGCCTCCCGAACGCCTCCCTGGTGTGGTGTTTTGGGCATGTCCAACCGGGAAGACACCCTGTGGTCGACCCAGAACACGCTGGAGGGACTATGTCTTTCGGCTGGTCTGGGAATGCCTTGGCATCCCCCTGTAAGAGAAGTGTCTGGGGAGAGGGACGTCTGGACATCACTGCTTAGACTGCTGCCCCCGCGACCTGCCCTCGGATTTAGTGGATGAAGATGAAGAAACTATTCCTGAAGACACTCTTAAAGATAACTGGTATCGGTCATCCTTACAGCATTATTTGTGTGTATGTAATACGTTTAATAGATACAGACACTTATTTTAACTTTCATGACCATAAAAAGCACAAAACTGGATTATTTTGTCCCGTGGATTACCAGCAGTGTGCTAAACCATGACCGTTAGCATTTCAACAGTCAGTTTCCCCCCCTAAGTTTCATCAACGCGTTGGGTGGGGTTGACGTCTGTTGTGGAGTTGGTGAAACTTACAACTTTTTAGTGACTCTGAGGATGAGGATGCTGGCAGAGATGAGTGTAACGGTAGTTTCAAAATGGCGTATGTAGCTAACGTTTTGCAAATCAGCTTTCCTGTTTTCAGCTGGTTTGGAAACAAAAATAAATTTATTTCACGATTTCAGTGCTTGTTGTTGCGCAGTTCAGCACTCGTCGATAGTATGTTATGCTACACGGGTCAGTGATGTAGCCCAGCCAATCCAACGAGTTTAAGTCACTACCAGGCTGGAACAGCCAATCAGGAAGGCAACCTGTCTCTGAGTATGCCTAGAGTTGTAACACTCGTGCGCACTTTAAAAAGGAGCATGGACTGATGTTGCCAGAAGGAACCGCTCGTTTTAAATATCTAATTTACCACAGGTACCCTTAAAGCTTGCTGTTGAATTGACATTGCTCAGAATTTTGCACGCTTTGGTAAAATTGCATCAAATTGCTAATTCAGTAAGGCATACTGTACATGTAACGTAAACTGTGTTTTTACTTCTGCTCAACTCACCGATAAGGATTCAGCATTTTAGTAAATGGCTACTTGCCTTTATTTTCTTTTTTTCATTTGGCTAAAGGATGTTGATTTTGCTTATTTGATGGTTAATTTATTTTTAATCAGTGTTACTCTACCTCTTGGAAGTCAAAGTTCCTGTAGTAATACTACTTTTTTGCACTTGTATCTGGTTAAATTAAAACTTAAGGAATACTCCTGTATTTTTATTCTGATATTCATCACCATTAAAATAGCAACACCTTCTGACTCTCATTTAGTCTCAGACATTTACAGGAGAAAATCAAACAGATCCGTTTTTGTCTTAGTTGAATGTGATTACTGGCATGAGAGAATTAAAGGACATGTGTAAGTTTAGTTATGGCTCAGATGTGTGCGGCAAGAGAACAGTAATCTATTTTAATTTACCCAGTCATGGCTTTTCATATAAAAATTATTGTGTTGGCATATTGAATTTTATCTCTTATACCTTTTTCCTCTGACAGTAATGGGTCAGTACTGTGGCATTTCCACAGGTCCTCAGTGCCACTTTCCAAAGCGCCTCTGTCAGGGAAGTTTGATGGAAGCGCCCCCAACTGCTGACACTCTGATTACTCAGAAGTGTTTGCCAGCCACATGTCAGTTGCTTTTTTTAAAAATTTTTTTTATTTTTTTTTGTATCTTGCCATCTCTTTCCTGTCATCCCCTTCTCTGTCCTCCAGTCATTCTACCTCTCCCCTCCTTAACATATGTGACATGTCCCCATCCACGTGCCTTTGCATTAGTGGCTGAGATTGACTGGCTTTTCTCCATGGTGACAGCTGCTTGTGGGCTCTTGAAGGAGAGATAGAGAGCGAGCGAGCATGAAGATGAATGAGTGAAAGAATAAGTGATGAAGGCCTTTCTCCTCTGAAGCATTAAACATAGCTAACATTGTTAATTTGCTGATAGGAACTGTCAGTAGCTGTTAATTTGAGCCGCCATTGACCTGCATGCTTTGTTACTCTGTTGAAAATGAACCTTTTGTAGGTTTGTTCAGTAGGAACAGTGTGGGATGTGTTGTGACAGGCGGCACATGTGCTTGTGTATTTGATTTAGCATATCAGCAGTGAGTGTGTGAGGACCAGATCTGTGTATGTAATTGTTTTTATACACCTCTGAAAACCAAATGTTTTACTTAGATATTGTCAATAATTACACTAATGAATTCAGTGTTGTTTATCAGGGATACAACAGAATAGTGTAAGATGGGATAAAATGTTAATGGTTAAGGCTTAAATTGAAAATATTTATCTTTTTGCGAGCTGTATAATATTCATTATAAGGATATTATTAGTCAATATTCCTTAATGTACATAATTTAGCTTTAGTTGAAATGTTACTTGTGTAGCTTACTGAGTCCTGCATACACAATAAGGCCAAATAATCAAAAGGATAAATTAGGGCACACAATACAATAAAACACAGCTGACCCCATCAGACAGGCTGACAGGCACTGTGGAAAAAAGGTTCTGTCAAAACCACGTTGATAAAATGTGAATAAAATGATTTTTAAATAGTCTAAGACTAGCACAAAAAGGTTGGTATGTTCTTTAAATATAGTTCCTGTGTTAAATCTGAAAATAAGAAGGTTTTAAATGGAATTTAAACCCAAACTTAATAAAAGCTTTCATACAATAAAAGCCGTAGCTTTGCACATTAAAATGCTCTGTTGTTATTACAGGCTTTTTCATCAAGAAAAACAAAAAACAAGTAATAAATCTACACACAAGGCGGGAGACATTAAATGTGACTGTAAAATGAAAGTATTTGCATATGAATAAATGGAGTAATAAAACCATTCATAGTTGAATATTTGTATGCTATTGTTTTTGCAGCTAACTTGCCTGATGAATTTACGTCCTATTCTCATGATTTTGTGCACTTGGGAGAGTGAGACGGCAGTCCTTTCAAACTGGCTAATGCACCCTAAATTACGCAGGATGGTAATCTAGATCTTATCTAGCCTCAAGATCTAGGTAACTTCTAGTAATTACGCTTAACTTGTTAAGAGAAAACTGCTAAGAATAAAAACTATGCATACAACACCACTTGATTTGACTATGCTGTGGAAAACGGTTTCTCTCTGCACTCATCTGCCCAGCTGAGGGGAGGATTGCGAATAGGTTATTGCGAAGATAATGGAATGTGAAGGAAATTTTGACCTTCCGATGCCTTACCTGTAGATCTACTCAAAAACCAGGTTTAATATACGTTAAAAGACACTCACGAGTTTTGTTTAACGTAAGCATCCACTTCTGAAATCAAAAACCTAAACCAGGGATAGTCGTGATAAGAAATCCCTTAACTGACATTAACACCATACAACAAATGAAACTTGACTCGGGGAGATTGGTCTTAAATTGTTCTC
>JAQMYF010000027.1:38248902-38259462 GCA_030014195.1 Neosilurus mollespiculum
GTGTGTGTGTGTGTGTGTGTGTGTGTGTGTGTGTGTCTATATATATATATATATATATATATATATATATATATATAATTTTTTTTTCCTTTCTCACATTCATCATACTTTTTTGTGTTCTTTTTCTTTGTGACTTCTCAGGCCAGATTCTGCACACAGATGTGGTGTACCTGCATGGCTCAGGCAGGATTAGAGAGGCTGACAAACTACGCCACCTCATGCTAAATCATAGGTACTGCAGTTCTGAACACTTGTTGGGAGTCACTACACTTATCCGTGGCTCTTTTCCTTATGCTCGTCTGGGCATTGTGATATATGTGAGAAGAAATTCCAAAAAAGAAAACTAAATGAACATTGCTGTGTTATGTTTAATGCACTTATTAACACATTTGTATACTTAAATATTTATTCTATTTCTTCTTCCTTATTGTGTTAGTGTAAACGATTGAGTTGTCTTTCCCCAAAATAAAATGTCAGAGAATTTACAGCATGCAGTTATTTCTACAACAATGTGTAAAACGATTATCTTCGAACAAAATCTGGAGACACTGGAGAGAATGCTGTTGTGCTTGAATATCAGCATGGCTGGGATTCAGTTGGGACTCAGTCAGGCATGAGGCCCCAGCCTGAGTGTCGTATGTAATCATAGCAATACTGATATTTAAGTACAACAGCACAATATTGAGCATAATATTCCTAGTTTTATACAGCAGCTCTATAAGCAAGACAGTAATACTGAGTAAATAACATTTTGGACAGAGTATGGTGTGTTCTGTTTATTTTTGCTCTGTGAGCTTAAATAGATCCCAAAGAAGCCCCAGTAGCTTTATTGAACACCTGTTAGTTGGCTAGCTCACTCATGTTGATTTGTCCATTCCTGTTAAATGTGCTTTTGGTAAATTTGGCATCGCTTATTCCTTTTCATCTTCATTTGATTAGTTTTCATATTTTAAGTCAAAATTTATATTCCTGATAAGTTGCATTTGCCATGCTGCAGTGCCTTGATCTAGGAATTGTGGAGTGATGCACACAGTAAAACCTCCCAGGGTTGTTATTGCAAAATGTCAGCGCTCATGGAACACTGTTCAACCAATCAAATTAGTGGACCATTGTGTAATGTTATTATATCCACATTCAGTGGATATGAGCAGTTGTGTGTTCTGATTGGCTACCCTACTAATGGTGCCATGAGTACAGAGACGTGAAAATGGCAGAACAAGTTGCTGAACCTACTTTGCTTAAAAACAATCCTCCAAAAAAACACTAAGAATGCAACAAAATTTAAAATGAAAGTATTTGATTACAAAAATGTGTTTTAACTGCATCTTCAAGAATTACGGCTTCTGTCCACCAAACACATTTTCTGCAGTGACAGTGTCCATAACTTCACTGTCAGAGTACAGACAGAGCTTTTATCTCAAGTGTTTACTGTTGCTAGGTTAGCTAATGTGAGGCTCCCTTGATTTGGGGGTACTGAAGACATGTAAAAATTGAAAAGATGTTAAATTAACCACATTTAAAATGTAAATATAATTAATGCTGAGAGAATTACTGAGAGAACCTGACAAGTTATTGAGATAACTGAAAAGTTCTCCAAAATTGTTGGAAGTTCCCCCCATACAAAATGCAGATGTTCCTTAGACTTTTACATAGTAATGTATGTTCAAAAATGATTGACAGCTCTTAATCTACACTTTGCAGATTTTCAAAGGTATATGAACATCTGACGTCACACCCATTTGTGGACTCATTAGATAACTGCTACAAAGGAAGTAGCGTACGGTTGTCTAGAATGGATTTGTGTGCTGTTTTATTAGTTGATCCATTTCATTGGAATTTAGGGACCCAAACCTGTTGCAAACCTGTTCTGCTGCCTGTCCATAAAGGCATGATTTTCCAACTTTTGTGTAGAAGAACTTGAGTAACCTGCACAGAGCCCTGACCTCAACCCCTTTAAACATTTTGGAATTAATTGGAATGTTGACCATGCACCTAGCATTCTCATCTTATCACATGAGTGCCTGACCATACTAATGCTCATTTTGGCAGAATGAGCACAAATCCCTCCCAGGCACTTTCCAGTGTCTGGTGGAAAGCCTTCCACTACAGTTATTATAAAAACAATGGGGGACTAAATCTCTGCTGTAATGTTTAAAAAGCACATGCAGGTGTGATAGTCAGGTGTCCATAAACCTTTGGCCCTGTAGTGTATCATGTGGGAGGCAATATGTTCAACTGATGATCTGATGAAGAACTGATGTGCATGTGCGTCACTGTTAATCAAGTGACTCTTATACTTATTGTGTTTGCATAATTATTGACTGTCATTCTGTAAATATTTGGAAGGAAAAGCTGGTTTGTTGCCATTTTAGCTGGAGCATATTGGTTGTAGTATCCTCAGTCTTTATTAGAATGTAGTTACTTAAGAGAATCTAGTTTATAAAATGTCTAGGCAGTCCAAAGAGACAAACTCATAAAAGACCAACAGAAACCTATACCTTAAACCCATGTGTGAATATATATATATATATATATATATATATATATATATATATTTTTTTTATAATGACAACTTACATTGACAGCATTTTGACATTTCTCTCCTTCACCCCCCGTTCAAATCCAGCTGCCAGACTGTTGTCATAGGAAATGGCACAGCATGCAGAGAGACGGAGTCTTTCTTTGCTGATCTCATCAAAAGTGGCTTTTTCAAACCTTTGGATGTGTCCTACTGGTAAGTGTGGAAATGTACTACTTGCCCTTAAACAATGACCCAATGTCAGTTTGGTTGTTTTGCTAGGTGTCATAAGAACTGCTGAAGGAGAGCTGATTCTAATCTGGTAATAAAAACAGCACTTAACAAAACCTCAGCTCCAACCTTTATTTGTTTGAAGTTAATTTCAAGTTCATCCTAGAATCGTATGCAAGTACAAACTGAGCATTGGAAATGGATGATCAATAAACTCCCAGTGACAGGAAAATAACAAATATAGGACATGCTGAAGTAGAGGAAATAAAGATGATCTACAGTGTGTAAGTCCTGTGGATTTTAAATATCTGGAGCTTGATTGACTGTCTTTAATTAAAAACAAATATTTCTCACTACACTTCAAACGGAAACTCGTCCAACATGCTCTCGTCCAACTCAAACATCAGCTGGATTTGGGATCGTCTCATTCTCTATCTAGCCAGACCTGTGTTTGTTGACTTTTGGTTCGGACTGGAGGCCTGCCCAGAACCACTCTGAAGTGGACGTCTATGGAGTACAGCAGTGGTGGTTTTTGGTGTTGCTCACGTCTCTTGAGTGCAGCTTGGGTAGGTCTGTCTTAGTAATTCTCAGCAATGCGCAGTGCGTCAAACCTGACATCCATGGCACCCCACAAGTGGATCCATTTCAACCTCCATTCTAAAATGGAAGCAAAAGATTTGAGATCTCTACAAAACCAACACAGCATCTGCTGTCAAACTCTGGATGCCCATGCTTTAGCACTGTTTCTGGACCTGATAGAGACAGCCAAGTGCTCTTGAAAGCAAAGTGCTAGTTGAAATAAATCATACGGATAGAATTTCTCATTCAGCAGCATATGTTCTGTTATTCAAGAATGCCGATGTTTCAGATTTTACAACAGTCAGGGTCAGGAACTGCAAACAGCACACATATGAAGCAGATTTTCTCTAAAAAAAAGATTAATAGAAGTGCAAATTTGTAATGTTTTTTAAAACCATATTCAATTTTTTAAAAATATATAATGCACTGCCCCTTTGGTTAGTTTGTGAGGATATGAGGTTCATCAACACCTTCTCAAAACTCACAAATCATACACATATGCAGCACAATTTAGAAGCTTTTGCACGGACACATTTGCTGTAAGAACCCCCCACTAATGCAGTTCAAATATGTGTTATGACTCTGCTTGGGTTTTTTGTTTTTTTTTGGGTGTGCGCGTGCATGCATGTTTTCCTTTTATTCCCCTTAGTTAATCAATAAATGTCTGTTTCACCCAGTACTCTAAGAAACATGATAGACATGCTTTCATCAGCTTTTGTCAATGGCCCATGCTGACCTTTTTATTTTGAAATTCATCTCCACTTTCTAGTGCGTTGTGGTTCTCCAGGGCCTGAAATCCACACATTCCTGTTGGAAAATGCCTCCCCTTTTTCCAAGCATTTCTCTTGGTATATTTTTCCTTTAATTAATCTAATAAATAAATGGGCTGATTCTGTAGATTTTTTGAACTTCGGGTGTATTGCTTGTTGTTTTTAGATATCCTTGTGCTGACTTTTGCAAAAACTCAAGCCAGATCAGACCAGGGAATTTATTTTGCTTCTTCAGATTGGAGTGCTGCATCCAAAGCTAGTATTTGAAGGTTCAGGATGAATCTTGGGTATTGACGGGAAAAAAAAATGTTGAAATGCTTTGAAATACACTTTAACACTTTAACAAGCTTGTACATACTTGTGTTTCATACCTTTATGCTGTATATGAATTTAGGCTTTGGGCAATGTCTATAAACTTTGTTTTGTTTTTGGGGTTTTTTTGTTTTTTTTAAAAGCACATTTTCTGCTTTTCCCACCTTAATTAAACTTCAGGGTTCATTTGTACTGTCTGCTTTTGCCCTCCTGGTGTTTTCTCCTCTCATCCTTTTTTCCCTTTTTGTCCCTTCATTCCTGCCAGCCTGTTCTCTTCTTCTCTTCTGCCTGACTGCTCCTGCACAGTGACAGTCAGCGCCGGCAGCACACATGTAACCATCAGCCTGTGGGAGTATTGCCTTGTGCTCATTGTGGTCCTGCTACTCCCTTTACAGTCAAATATTGCCACGTTTTCACGCTTATGTGCCCATTGCCATTTTGTTAACACTGTCCAGCATTTTCTTTAACATTTACGGCTGTTTTCTATCTGACACTTGTCTATGCCTCAACCCCAGTTGGACCTCATGCCATCAGACACACTCATCATGGAAAATAAATATTGATGCATGAAGTTATAGTGTAAGCTAGTGTTACAAGTGTCAGTCCTTCATAAGGTTCCTGCTGCAGGAGGATGGAAATAGAATTTTTCTACAAAAGTAAAATAAGAACGGCCAGTAAAGGAATGTGTGTTCAGATTATAAGTGATCTCAGCAATTAACTTGCTGATGTGCCATAAAGTGAAAAGTGATTTTACCCAGATAAAGAGTATGATACATCATAAACACATCATCCTTTAATTGACAGGAAAATGCAACCAAATCCACTTTGTCAGGCTGCATCACACCATCCTGTTAATTATTATGTATATGTGACATCACATTGTGTCATATTTATTCCTTATTTATTCGAGCCATTCTGAGTAGTGGTTTGGTTAGGAGTGTTTAAAGGAATGTTTCTAATGTCAAGGGCAATGATTTACTCACTTCCCTTATGACGAACAGATCCTTGGTAGACATTCAAGGGTAAACACATCCAGGAAGACTGTTGAAAGAATGACCTTTCCTGTCATAGTACATCACCAGATTTTTCACAAGAGTGAGCACGGGCAAATAGCTGCGTTTCCTCTTATGTATTTTACTTTTTAGTTGGGAAGTCAGGTTTTAAGAATTTCATTGTGGTGTATATAATAACCAGTTAGTTTTTCTGTAGTAAATGATTTATTGACATGATATCGTATTGCATATAGCACTGCTTGCTTCGACTACTTCATGCTGATGGTACTTCTGGCTCCTGAAGTAGGCATGACATGTATACTGTTTAATAAGCAAGCCTAGAGTGATCTCTCCTACTGATCATGTCAGTTTGGCTATCAGAGCAGTGATGGTGATGCAAGTTCCTTGGCTGTTGACCACTCATACTACACTTTTGGCAATGCTAGCAGACAACCAAAAAAAAAAAAAAAAAACAATGATTGTTCTGCTTCCCTCATGCTCATATCTTGCCACAAGTCAGCTCGTCACTGACCATTAGCTTCATTCTGTAACAAAGATGTGTCATATTAGCTGTACCAGTGGCCCTCTGCTACTTTTTACACTTCCCATAATGTTTCCCTTTGTCTCTCTTATTTTCATTTTTTAAAAGATTGCCAGATCCATAAAACCCCAAACAAAAATAACTGGCATTTTACAAAGCACTGCTTTAGTGTAAGTATAAAGCTCATCATGTTCTATAAGTTGAGGCGAGCAGTTGATAGTGCTTTAGACAATTATAGGCAGAAGCCCCCTTTATAAATATCATTGTGTGGCATTGCTGCTATCTTACACATTCAGCGTCCTAATATTCTAAGCTTGTGCTCTTATCAGTGTGGATGTTTGCGTGTTCTCCCTGTGTTTATTTCTTGTGAGTTTTTCTCAGAGTTCTTCTCCATTTATTTACCCATATTTTGATAAACTTTTCTCACAGCATCATTACATTTTAAGTGCTGAGTGGGTTTTGGTAACTGCAGATTATGAGCTTATTGAGTAGTGAAATTTAGCTACAATTTTTTCAATCAAGTCATATTGGTGTGGTATTTACCATTGCCTCTTGACATCCTTGCTGTTACTTCCAATGTCATGATTTTTCTGTGTTTTTTTTATGTGCTCTCGTCATTTCATTTTGTCTTATTCTAGTGAAGTCTGTCTTCAGGTAATTAATGCTCTTGGATTCTGGCCTGTGCTTGGTAGAATGAGATCATTCATGTCTGCAAGGTTTTGGATGATGTGTATTTGGCAACAGTGATACTTGTCTTTAGAACAGTGAAGGTTTCTGGGTAGGGTGATTAGGTCAGTAAGGGATGGAGGATAATTAAAGTCACATGCCTGCAGATATAGCCTTAGTTGAAGGTTGCATGTCAGAAGTAAAAAGGACAGCCTATTCAGGAGTTGCTCAAGAAATGGTCATGATCTCTACTGTTGAAAAAATGTCTTACGGTTTCTGCTTTAATGAATGTAATAATTATTAGTATACACAAAGAAGGCAGGGTCCATTACAATAATCAGTTCAAGAGCTCTACCAAGCCTGGCACATTACTCATAATCATCCATATCATCACTAATTCCACCATCAAGTAAGCTATGTTTAAGTATCCGTGTTGAATTTGGTTACCCTGACTTAGGTACTGTGGGAGTCAAGCCAGGACATACGGGTTAAATAGTGCAGACCATTGATTGATCAAACACGGTCTTAAATTTGTTTTGATTGTTAAATTTGATTGATTTTGATTCCATTTGTAAGTCCACCAGGTCAAAAATCTTCATTAATAGGTTACGGTAGGCTCTGCCAAAGTTTCACACTATTTTATAGCCTTTTTTCCATATTTAAAAGGTTGCTGATTTAAATCAGCCTTTCCCAGTCCTGGTCTTGGAGGACCTGCATTGCACATTTTAATGTTTTCCTTGTTCCCAACACACCTTATATGACTAAGTACCTAATTAACAACTTAACAGCTTAACAGGGAGTCCTCCAGTAGCAGGGTTGAAACCCTCTTAGATAAATGAGCAGCAATGTTTAAACAGTATTATTTGAGTCCGCTTTACACACAGCAATGTTTCATACAGCTCTAGATCACAAAGGTCTGATCTTATGCTGAACATCCCACCTTACACATCGTCTGTGTGTGTTCTTGGGTACCACTAATCTTACACCATCAAACAGATCTAATATTTCTTTGAAATGTTGTTTTGAGTAACAAGTCCTGCCTCCTGTCTGTTGATTTGTTTTATCAATCACAATCATGATTTTCTATTTAAAATATTATTCAAGTTATTTTTTTTTTTTACTTTAGTGGGGTTTTAATATGAGAGATATAGCTATATTTTCTTTAGATTTTTTATGAAATTTTTATGATTATCATTACTGATAATCCATTTGTGGGATGGTTGTAAAGGGCTTGGATGACTTGGAAGAGCCCTTCTTCAATGTGGAATCCTCTGTGTGCCAGAGACCATTGTTCCACACCCAATCGAACACTTTTTAAAGTTTAAGAAACTGTGGAACAGATATTTTTGGTGTTTCAGATGTTTCTCAATGAAGATCCTACAGTTGAATGTTTGTTCTACTGTGGTGCGTCCTGCTCTGCAGCCTGCCTGCTTCTCTGATAGTAATTGCTCAGCCTTGGATTTCAAACGGTGGAGGATGATGTAGAGCATGATCTTGCTGGGATGACTGATCAGGCTTATCATCCTGTAATTTTGACATTGCCTAAGATTGCCCTTTTTGTGGTAGAGATATCACCAGCAACTGAATCCAGTCCTTTGGCCCAAATCTGCTGCCAGAGAGCTGTTAATGCCTTGACAGTTTCTTCAACTCCATTTTTCAGCAGCTTAGAGGGGACGTTGTCCATCCCAGGTGACTTCCCTTCTTTCATAGTTTTTACTGCTGCCTTGACTTCCTCCTTCAGAACTGGCAGACTTTCCTCGCAGTCTGTGGGGTTCTGATCACCTTACAATAAGGATGTGTCTGCATGAAGCTCATAATTATAGAGGCTGTTGCCGTGCTCAATCCACCTCTTTAGAACTTGCTTGCTGTCTGTCAGCAGCTTGCCATCTTTGTCTTCTATGACGGCTGTTCTCGCTTGACTGGTCTGGGTGAGGGACTTGAAGGTGATATAGGCCTGCTTGCTGTTACCTGCTTCCATGCCTTTCCTATTGCACTGCGCTGTTCATCGATCCACTCCTCATTGGCTGCTTGCATCTTCTTTCTGACATCATTATGTACTTGTTGGTACTATGCCCTTGCTTCGTCGCTTGCATGCTTCTTCCTCTCCTGCTCTCACCTCTTGTCACACAAGTCAAGGGCTTCATTCGTGAGCTATGGCTGGATTTTCTTGCGTTGCCTTTCCAAGACCTCTTCAGCTGTTGTGAGTAGCACATCCTTGACATCACTGGCAAGTGTGCCTACATCGCTGTTGAGCAGGTTGAGGACCTCAAATGTCTCGCTGACTTGAGCCTAAAACACTTCGGCGACTTTGGTCAGAGAGTATGCAGAGACTCCTGGGGCAGTGCTTGGATTTTAGCCTCCTCTTGAAGGTTGTCATAACCAGGTCATGGTCACTGCCACAGTCTGTGCCTGTTTTGGCCTTGTTGACGCTGCACTTGAAGCATTGCGGGACCAGAATGAAATCGATTTAGTTATGTACTGGCCATTAGGTGAGGGACAGGTTGTGGTGCGAGACAGCTTGTGAGGATTGACCGTGTTGGCCAGGGTGAGGTGGTTGCTTTTGAGGTGGTTGGTTGGGCCTACTTTGGCATTCCAGTCCCCTTGTACAATGAGGATGTCCTTCTTTGGGACTTTTGTGATGGTGGATTTTAGCTGTTCATAAAACTCTTCAACTTCATTGTGGTCTGAAGTTGGAGCATACACCTGGATGACAGTCATGTTGTGTGGCTTGGCTGATACGCAGATGGAGATGAGTCTGCTGGAGACGGGAGTGTAGCTGATAACACTGCTAGCAACTTCTTTCCTTATAATGAACACCATGCTGATGTTCTCTCCAGAGAACCAGATCTTGTGTCCATCCTCTGTTGATGTTTCCCTGAAGCCAGTCCATCTGACTTTGGACATACCAGTGATGATGTTTCAGTTCATGGGAGAGCTCTTGAGTTCTGCCACAGGCGTAGAGGGTGCAAACATTCCATGTTCTGATGGTTGTAGACTGTGATGGTAGTTTGATGGTGTTTGACATTCCAGTTGCACCTTGTCGCACCCATCCTGGAGTGAGCCAGAAATCAAAGGTACTACCCCTATTCAGAGCCCCTACACCCTATATTTTTCCACATACATGAGCAAAGATATATATATGTGTGTGTGTGTGTGTGTGTGTGTGTGTGTGTGTATTTACAACACTTATCCAACACTCAATACACAATATTGCGTTTCCACAAACTGAAAGAGCGTATCAGCACGTTCTTTTATCACATTCATTTTAAATGTGGGAATGGCTCGTTGTCACTGTCCTCACTTTTACCTTCACTTTGCTCTCCCATCACTGATTCCACTATCTGTCCATCAGACATTCTTTCGTGCCCCTCTGCTGCTTCATTTTCATCCATCCACTCGGACGGGAACAGGAGGGAAAATCATGACCGACCCGGACTTCCATCAGCGATTCCCGGACTTATGAGCATTTTTCCGGCAATACCAAATAATGTCTGGTGCCGGATTTTGTACGGGTAATCCGAAATCTGGGAAAAAAGGGTACGGGAAATCGAGGGTGAAGTGTGTGTGTGTGTGTGTGTGTGTGTGTATATAGATTACTGTTCTCAATCAAGAAATCACTTAAATAGGACCTTCCTGACAAAGTGAAGTAGACCAAAATATCATCAAAAGCAGACATCATGCCAAGATCCAAAGAAATTCAGGAACAAATGAGAAGGAAATTGAGATCTATCAGTCTGGAAAAAGTTATAAAGGCATTTCTAAAGCTTTGGGACTCCAGTGAACCACAGTGAGAGCCATTATCCACAAATGGCGTAAACATGGAACGTGGTGAACCTTCCCAGGAGTGGCTGGCCGACCAAATTACCCCAAGAGTGCAGCGACAACTAATCAAAGAGGTCACAAAAGACCCCACAACAACATCCAAAGAACTGCAGGCCTCACTTGCCTCAG
>JAQMYF010000027.1:38328751-38340296 GCA_030014195.1 Neosilurus mollespiculum
ATAGAGAGAGAGAGTGTGTGTGTGTGTAACAAATCAGGGAATGAGATTTGTATTGTGTTGCTTTTTGTTATGGAGATGTTTCATCAGCTCAAGCTGCAATGGCAGGGGTTCAGCTCTCATCTGGAGATTTTTCATTAGTGTTATCCATCACAGTGATTGTGCTGCCAAAAGTGGACGATCATCCTACACAGTGACAATTGGGGGAAAAAAATTAAGCTTATTTGCTTACATTTTTTTTTTTTCTTAAAATATTTTCTGCATAATGTTTCTTTGGCAGCCTTGTGTTTTGTCTTTTCTTAACAGTCCTTTGACAAGCATGTTTATTTTTATCATTGTGTGCATTTTTCAATACATTCAGCTTATGAGCAGTCAGCACTGGTGGAGCATCCCCATAGTCACCGGTCTCATTACAAACCTCCTTTCTGTCACAGCTTTAATACGTGATCCAGCTAGTATAAGAGCCAATTAAGTGGCAGCTTCACTGTCGCTGTCATCCAGAGAGCCATCAAATCCACTGGCTGAGCTGATGCTGCTTCTCTGTGCACTTGTGTAAGAGCAGGTGTGGATGCAGTCATTCCTTGCTGTGATGTGTAACCAAAATCCATAGAAAAGGAGAGTGCAAGTCTATCCCAGGGGTACAGCTGGTGAATTTGAACATGGGTTTAAAGCCACGCATCCACTTGTCCCATTTGTGTCCCTGATAGGCTTATATGTTGCTCAGCTTTGGGAGCAGGCATTATTGAGGCCTCCTAGAGGACAGATGTGCCAGGATGAAGGAGTGATCTCAGTGGTACAGCACAATTTCCTCCTGGATCAATAAAGTATTCTGATTCTGAAGATGGACCTTGCAGCGCTCCAAACAGTTCTGTATGTGGTATATTATTTGGGCTCTTTCTCCTGCTGATTACTGTGTGTGATAGAGAAAGCACATGCATTCATGTGTATGTTGAGTCATTTCCCAAGCTAAACCCATTACCTAGTATTTAATTTGCTAAATTAAGAAAAAACAAAAGGATGCAGATGTAATTTAAACAGGCACAATAAGTCTGCAAAGGGGCTTAAAGGGGAGATTAAAGAAAAAGCAGGTATATGAAATGAAGTGAGAGGCAATACCACAGCTCATCCCTACAACAAATGCACCCATTATACACAGGCACACTAGGCGTTCAGCTTTAATCAGAGTTTATACAATAGTTAAGCGTATATAGGAATGTTGTGTTTACATCATCTTCCTCTCAAATTCTAATTCTTAAATCTTACTAGAAGTACTGAACTATATGAAATGCAAACATATTCAGGTAATTTTCAATTGGCAAGGATTAAAATGTTTTAATATTTGTTTTATGACCTGTTGTCAGATTTCCCCCAGTGTGGGAGCATGTCAAAAAAAACCTGTCAGGGTGACTCATACTCTTTCCAAGAAATATACAAACACACATGCCATAATTTACAAGCACAAACATCTATATCATAGGTCTATGCCATTCACTGTGCCGGAGAGCTAGCAATAAACATTAATTTAATTTTTGGACCCCCAGTAAGTGAATTGGAAGGTACTTGCTGCTGATTTTTTTTTTTAATCATTATTATTATTATTATTATTATTATTTGCATTGCGTCTGCATATACAGTATATGGAGGGTTGTTTGAGTTAATTGTTAGCTTGAATTTCAATTTACAATTAGTTTTTACTGTGTAATACATGGAAACACAAGCAAAAAACCAAGTTTCTCATATTTTTTAAATCATAATGAACGCAGATGAGCACCGAGTGTAAAATGCAATAGCTGTTTAAGGCCATATCTTTAACCAGCTTTAAGGGTTTCAGTAAATACTACACATAAACATCAAGAAAAGCAAACCAAAAAAAATATTTTTATAGTTTAATTTTACATATTTTAACTATTACAGGAACAGGTCAGTGGAGCTCTGCTCTTCAAGCTAAGCTAAATGCTAAGTTTATATTATATTACATACACTCTGTGTTTTAGTATATACAATGCAGAAATAAAATGTCATATTTATGGTTTATTTTTCCATTTTAAAGCGTGATGACGCCGCCTGCTCCAAGTGACTATGACAAACTGAGTGTCCATCATTTTGAATCAAGCATTATCACCTCAGAATGTTTTATTTTTTCCCCACCTGATTGTTGACCAATCCGATTGAACCATTCACAAGTATAGACTAATTTACAATAGAAAAGGTATAGACAGACAGATACAGTTATGGAAAAAAAATAAGACCATACATTAATGCGGATATACATTAAAAGTGGTCATGTGCTCTGGGCCCTCTACAACAGTTCATTCCAAAATGAGAAATTTGCTGAGCAAAGAGAAGACAAAATAAATTTTCTATCTCCATTCTCTCTCTCTCTCTCTCTCTCTCTCTCTTTGTCCTTTTTTTTAGAAATAAATTTCAGTTCCAATTTTGATTGTTCCATGAGGGTGGAAGAATTTGAAAAAAGAATACAAATGTAAAAGACAAAATAAAAAAAAAAGAATAGTATTCTTTGAAAAAGAATAAAAAATATATCAGCATATACTCTATAAAGTTATTGTAAATGCTCTTATTAAATCAATAAGGAAACCATAAGGGTATAATGTAGTAAGTCTACTTAGTCAACTGCAAAATTAATAAAATATTTTTGGTATCTTTTTTGTTTGTTTGTTTGTTTTTAGTATCTAAAGTTCTGGACAAATTTAGATTGTTTTTATTGGCTGCTGATATGTGAAGAGTATGCTATTGATTTTTTTATTGTACTTATGAAACTGTTGGCTTCTCACTCATAGTTCACTCATCAGCTGCATTCTGAGCCCTCTGGGCAAGCGAGTGGCTGTTTGCATTAGGCTGCACCTTGTCAACAGAGCTTATAAAAGCTTTTGTCCCCAAAATGAGCACGATATCAAAATCTCCACATGAACATCCGATTAGCAGGCCCCAGGAGCAGCCCATCTTCCTCTGGGGCTCCCTTACCCTCCTTCTACTCACTTGCTCAGAGCTGAAATTCATTAGGCTCCCTCACTGGTGGCCATTAGACTAACTGTGTTAGCGTGGTGGCATATCCCCCGCAGCCGCTCAGCTCATCTCCAGTAAGTGGATAATGTCTTTAGACTGATTATGAGAATGAGAGATGCTATTGAGAAGGCGCCCTGCAGCAGTGAACCTTCGGTAGACAAAATATTTCCACAGAAGCTCAGGTGTTCCTCTCTCCATAAGGAGAGGAGTAGGCACAGAAAGGAAAGAGACTTGCCATTATTCATATATGGAAATGTTTATTTTTCTTTTCTTATTGTCAAGTACAAAATGTAAAAAGTGGATATATTAACAAACTGCATTTTATCAGTAATTTGTGCTTGTTTTCTTTTCCTTGTCTTAACCTCCTTTCTCATGCTTCATGTTAAAGCTTGTATATTCCCCAGTTGGATTCTTTTGCGGACTTGGTGGACCTCTTCCTCTTCAGGGTCACTGGCACAGTACCTAGTAGCTTGTGACTGACAGATGAGGCTATTGGCGCATTGGTCCCAGGGTTGAGAAGGAAGCCTCCTTATGGACCTCCTGGTACACACTTAGCTGTTCACATATGCATTTCTCATATCCTGAGCTCATATATAACCATGAAGTGAACACTGCTGCCCTGGTCATAGGAAGGAAGAGGGGATGCACAGAAGGGGGAAACCTACAATACCCAGAGACAAAGGCTGTGCCTTGTTCCAGAGTTTGTCAAAATGTTTGCCTTTTCTAAGTTTCTTGGTCTTTATAGGTTGGGTCTACATGTTAAAAGAGTCGGTGTGTGGAAACTGTGTTTATAAAATGTGTTATTGTGATTCTTGTTCTCAGCTGTGTGGAGGTGCAGTTTATTGTTTTCTGAATGTGAGAGGTAATCTCTTTGCTGAGGACATTGCAGGATAAAGTGAAAGTGGATAATTGGGATCAAATTATGGAATAATACATGATGAAATCCATAGAAAGTGATTCAATTTGTGAGCTGATTTATTTTTCTAAAAGCATAATGATTTACACTATGCTAATAATATTTGGATGGTTGCAAATCCCATTAAAGCCTAAATTCCAACATGAAATCTTTACATGTATACCTCCTTAGTCTCATTTCGCATGTACACACATTTACTCCAAAGTATCTGTTGTGAACATTGTTTAAAAATTAATGGTACATCTCCATTGCCTTCAGTTCTATAGAAATGGTGCCAAAATTGCCAAGTTGTCAAATTTAGACCAAATTGAAAACAAAGCTCTAACATATTGCGGAGGCTGTCAATCACCTTATTCCCAAATGTATCCATTTATCAATCACATTAATTTTTTTTTAATTGGTAAAAGTGGACCAATATCAGCATAGGGAAAATTAACTAAACCAAATGAAGTACTATAGATGGAAAGACAGTTTAGATGAGAAAAGTGACATTGACTGTTCTGTCATTGCAGTACATGGCACTTAGACGGCAGCCCAACAGCAGGAGTGATACATAGGTGGTAGCTTCACTTTTCCGAGATGTTATGCTGTCCATGTCTTTTGTTTTGTTTTTGAACAGCTAATAGTTCTGAAACTGGACAGACATTGGATTAAAACTGATCAGTGTACACTGAGAAAGTGATTAAGCCATCAACATATATTAGATTATATGGTTAGACTATTTTACTATTTGACTGTTTAATGAGACCTCCCCTGTGGCCCTCAGGCTTCAGTGTGAAGAGTGTTAGTGACGGGGAGGACAGATCCTGACACGTCTCCGAGGTGCTAAATGCTCACAGCCAGGACGTGTGGCTTGCTGAGTAATTGCTTCGCATTTAAGGGATTCGACTTCTAAACAATGAAGGGTAATAATACCTTATTAATGTCAGACTGGCTTGTCACAATGTGACAGATTTACTGTTAAAACAATACCACTGGAGCTGGAGAGCAGACCTGCATTCAGATGAGCCGTCTGAATATGGGCTGTGGTTCCAATCCTGACGTCACACTGTGCGATCCCATCAGTGGCACACAATTTAAACCCCATGATTCCACTCATCTCAAATAAAAGTTCTTGGAGGGATTTCAGCTCATGTTCAGTTTGCCGAGCTTGCTTAAAAGACCAGAAATTACCATCAGCATTTTGTTAGACATATTAGATTTGACTGTTTTAGACATTCCTTAATTATATATAAAATTAATTCCAGCACATTGATCAAATTGCTTGAAAATGCCCTCAAATAAATCACAAAAGCTGTGTGTGTGTGTGTGTGTGTGTGCACTGAAAGGAGGTTAAAGGAAGGAAGAAGGTACTCTATTTAAGTGGAGTGCTGCTTGGCCCCTACACCTTCTAAGACAGCTAATGATGATCTATGTCTCCCTGACGGCCCACAGTCTATGAGCAGGAGGAGCACTGTCTGTCATCAAGTGCTAACAATCACTAATTAGCTATGATGTCTATTAACACTGCCACCAGTGCAACTGTTTTTGCAGCTGCCATTCAACACAAGTGCTGGCCATGCTGGAGGCGTACTTATCTGCGCAAATAAAGTAATTGCGTGAGGAATTCCACTTCAACCCTGAAAGTATACAAGCATACAAATATGGAATTTGGTTTAAAATCATTGTTTCACCATTTTCACTGAATGCTGTTCAGCTGAATAATGTCTCTGACAGCAACTGCACAAGTTGAACTTGACAATGCTTTTGATTCACTTTTAGCATGGAATACTTTACTGTGCCAGAGTCCTGGAGTGGTCCACTCCCTGGCCCAGCACTAACTGCAGCTGTGGCACCTTCACCTGAACTGTACCGTTCATGAAGCCCGCTCTCCCTAGGACGTCGCAGGAGAGAGTAGTACTTTCCACGCCAGAGAGCCGTCAGCACAGCTCAGGGTGAGCCAGAGCTTTACACCAAGCGATTATTGTAGATCCCTTCTCAGGCCAAGCACAACACTGTAATGTATCATAACTTAAAGGCATGACAAGTTCAAAAGCTGCAAAGCACTGACTTGGCTCATGGGAGCTTTTCCACAGAGAGGAACAGCCTATTTTCAGACACCTCCTCTGTTAGTATAGTAATATTGAGTGTGACAAGGAACCCTAAAGCACTACTGAGGTCTGTCCAGATTAGCATGCTGATTCTTTAAAACAATGAAGAGAAGGAGATACCATCCTGTGTAAAGCGGTTCCACTAAAAAGTACACCATTTAGAAACCGTAGGTTTGGAGAACATTTTAATACACAAGAATATAATAAGTTGTTTATTTGTGAATTGCTTACTCTGTAAAACAGGATTTGCTGACAGATTCAATGATAATTAGCTCCAAAATATCTTAGAAATCATTTATCCAAGTAAGTGTGAGCGAGTATCCATAGGATGAATTTTTTTAGTTGTTTTTTTTGTTTTGTTTTGTTTTGTTTTTTTGTTGCTTGGTTTTTTCCTTTTCTTTTTTTTGATGGCGATTGGGGGCTGTATTAATGTATTATTACCACTCTTTGGTCTGGAGTTCTCTGCATTGTCTTACAGACTGATTCATGGTTTTTTGTGTGTGTGTGTGTGTGTGTGTGTGTGTGTGTGTGTGTGTGTGTGTGTGTGTGGTTTGACTTCAGTAAGCACGTTATACACTCCGGAATCATCATTTGCTTCCTCACTGTGATTGGTTTAAAAGCCTTTCTATTCAATTGAGTAAAGCATTAATAGTTGCAGTAATAGTTTATTTTCTTTATAAAGATACCTGCATATGGCACATAGAATTCTGTTTACATTAATTAAAAAGTGTATTTTATGTTATGGCTTCAAACAAGTAAAAGATTGGAGGGGAAGATAGAGTAGAAGTCGTTACCTTCACTCGGTCATTTATTCCCATTACGATGGTATAGGAATATACTGGCTTGAGAAGTGTCATCACACTGTCCCCACGTGTACACGTTTTCCAGAGGGACGGACGGACATTTCGTGACATTCAGAAAAGGCGATTATCCTTTATCTCTGCTCACGCAATGCAAAGCTTCGCTATAATAACTGTATATTTGCCACGTTGTAAATGATTTCTGATTGAGTCTGTAGGTTTTTGCTGTTGTATATTGTATGTTATATATTTCTGGAGTTAGAATGAGTCACACATCATGAAAATTCATTATAGTTCTCTTTTGCCTGTTCACTAGTCTTAAAATACACAGAGGGATATGGAGTCCTCGTAAGCGTTTAGTGTTCATAAACATCTGAGATGTAAGCAAACACAATTATGCAGACTGGAATATTTAGTTGTGTGTGTCTGCCCTGTGGCTGTTTTTTGTTTTTTATTTATTTATTTATTTGTTCGTTTGTTTATTTATGTATGTATTTTTTGTTCTTATTGTTCATGTGAATAGTGAATAATAACTCGTGCTGTAGAAGGTAATTGGTGTCTAACTCAAGCAAAGAGTGAAATTTATAGCAAACATCTTTTGAAAAATGTCTTGAATAAATAACACCAGGGCTCTGTGGTGCTACTTAAAGTGCCAGTGTTGGTTCTAGATTATTTCAGTGATGCCAGGGACTGGGTTATTTCATCACCGTGACAAATACTCAGTCAACTCAAGTTATTTTTATGGCCCCAGTTAAAATGAGACATGAGCAGTATAGCCATTTTAAAAGTTTTTGCTGAAAATGATTGATTGGTCAACCAAAGGCATTGTTTCTTTATTCAGAGTGAATAACCGGGCAAAGAATTTTCATGCTTATATTCTTATTCTTATGTGATTGTCATTACTGTAAAATGCACTGCTTGCTTGGTATCCAAGCTTGTAATTTTCTGCATTTTCCATAGCACTTCATGCTTCAGCCATTGTTTCTGCATAAGATCAGCTTCCAGCTGAACTCACATCCTGCCTGAGGAGGAAGTGCAATGCCAACACAAGAATGTGTGCAGTGCAATTTTTTATTTTTTTATTTTTTTTATTTTTTTTTTTTTGAGTTTTGCAGAACCTGAGAATGTAATAAAGCCTAATGAAGATGTATTAGAGAGTGAAGTGGCTCTGACCACTTTGTTAAATGAGCAGGGCAGTTAACATTCCTCTGATGCAATGGAATCTCACAGTGGAGCTGCTTTGGCTCGGAGCACGGTTCAGTATCAGGATCATAATATGTTCTCTTCACCTAGATGGGGAAGTGTTGCCAGGTTTGATATGCCACCACAGTTTTCATGTCTCAGTGCTATTTAATTAGATGATTATTTAAGTCACAGAAGAATCAAATTTGCGCCTCCGCACCTGAAATGTATTTGCTGGCTTGAACAAAGGTAGACCCAATATTGCTAAACTTGCAAAACATCATGTGGTAGTTGGCATGCAATGAACTGAGAAATGCACACATTTCATTCATGACATCACATGACATTGGTTTATTCTGGCAGTAGAAACCCAGCTCTGCTGCTCTGTGCTGTTAATTGCCCCATAATAGTCTTAGTGAAAGCACCAGGCACCATGGTGGGTTAGTGTGGGGTCCTTCTGTTTGCGATAGTGCAGGCCTCCATCCCTTTAGCTTCCATACCACTCGGAGGCACTTGTGGGATCAGGTATAATGATGTCTTTGGCTGCCGGCACGCTGCAAATGAACTCAAAGCAACAGTGTTTATGGCCGATTGGGCTGCTTGGGGACAGATCAGAAGCAGGCCTTTAGCTTAGGCTCATGTTACAGAAAATCCCCAGACAACTGATCCTAGATCGGTTCACTGCAGCTATATTTATAATGAATGGAATGTCAATTCTGACTGTGCATCGGCACCGAATGACCTGCCTGACAGCTCTGCGCCTATGGGTGATAAGACCAGAAATACTTTTGAGGCAATGATAATTTACAGACCTCTTGTGAACATATGACTCTGTATACCTGAAGTGTCTCAAGGTACATGAAAAATAAATTCTTTTTAACAATGCTGTTTTACATTTTTCTTAATTATCATGCAGTTTGTCTGCAGGATTTTATACCCAAATCCTGAACGTCATAAGCAGTTTCTGATTTTTTGTTTGTTTGTTTGTTTGTTTGCTCATATTTTTGTGGCATCCTAAAATAAAAGCAGCTGAGCAAGCAGTTTTAGACCATTTCTTTTACTCCAGATTTTTAAAGAGAGTGTGAGCTGGAGGAGGAAGGGGTGGAGTTTTGTGGTGTGTGAAAGAGAAAACTAGAGAATGAGAGGGAGAGGCGGTTTTGTCATCATATCTCCAAAGCCTCAGTGCTATGGTAGGTTCATGGAAAACTACTTAGAACTCCAGACGTGCTAGGCTTGCCAGAATCAGCTCCCAGTCCAAAAGGAATTAATATTAATATTAGCGCGAGTCGACCCTGACATGTGCAATTTAGGCCAGAGCCTGTATAAATCTATCCCAGAAGCCCTTGCTTCCGGCCGGCTGGGACCTGGAGAGCTTAGAACGTGGAGAGTTGAGTATCTGAAATATCCATTGGCCAATTATCTTCCTCGCTCAGTCTGAACTGGAAGCTCTGTAAAAGCTGCTCTAAGATGGACTGAGAGAGGTTTTTTTTTATCCTTTCACTAAATGTGGCTGCATTACTTCCCATTTGACATGCACTTAAATTTTAAGCACAAAAGGAATTCCGCAGTTCATCTATCACCTGTTATAGATTTGGCCTAGGTTACAGGTAATCATGTAGAATTACTCAGAACTACAGAAAGAGACCTCAACAGTCAATTACTGAAACATTGTGAATTAGAGCCATTGAAACGTTTTTAAATGTTTGCTTTTGATTAAGAAATTATTCATATAAGTTGTAGTCACGTCACTTTAGGTGACCTTGAAATTCTTTGTGGTGAGAGTAAGAACTGTCAAATAGATTATCCTAATTAATCATTGTTAATCACTTGCTAAGTATTACAACGATACTCTTTTTTAATAAATCTGCAGTTCAGTCATTTCCTCAGAAAACTGACTCCATTGAACTTAAAGGATGCTGGACTTATAACCTATGTCCTTCCATGTATCGAATGAGTGGGATTTTAATTTGTAGATATTTCTGACCTCATAAAGTTTTGAACATTGCTTTAGGTCGTTTGTTACAATGGATTGCGTAGCCAGTTGTTAATGTTCTCTTCACCTGTGTAATATATGTTAATGATTTCACTGTTTAAGCTAAACTGTGTCTATCATGCTAGTTTTTTCCACTTGCCTATAAGTTTATTTCTCCAAAGCCTGGCTGATGGCTGATTGTAGAGGAGAAGGCTTTAGTGTGGTAATGTGTTTTCTTGCTGCTGTATGATTTGCTGGTGGGAAAAAGAGACATCAGCGTGAAAAGCCTGAATGAGTAATTATGACAAAGCGAATGGAATGGTGTGGGCTAAAATTTGGAGTTTGTGGAAAGTGATGGATTGACTGTGCAACATCTAATAATATCTTCATAATATTTGTTTAAATACCCCAGGAAACCAATGGCCTGCAAAATGGCCTTTTCAATCAGCTCTTTTTTAAAAATAATCTTTCTTCACTTTTTTCCTTAATGCACCCCCCTTTCATTGACTGGCAGTGGAAAACAGGTTCCAACTGTTCCCAGGCTGCCTGTTTCTCTGCTCCGTGCTGGAACAGCTTGCGACTGTAGCACACATCTTTCCAGAGTTATGAGTCTTGCCATCGATTTTGAGTCATTGATTATTATGTTTTTACTTTGAAATCAAGTTGATTCTTAAGAGGCAGAATGACAGTTGCAGGGACTTGACTGTATAACCTTGAGAGTCAGGCTAGAGTTACAGGTGTACTTCCTTTCCCAGGCTCAGAACAGAGGGTGCAAATCTCAGTGCCTGAGGAGGGATGCAGCCTAGCCAGCTATTGTTTTCAGTGTGCGCACATACACACACTCTCAAGGCAGGTGGATGATTCTGACTCAAGGGATGGGGCGAGAGAGTAAGGTAATTCGAGAAGTTTGGAGGGAAGAGAAGTTTTCTTGTACACACATACAAGTGCGCACACACAAACACACATACACAGACACACACACTTACTTACATACTTTCTCTCAACCTCACACATGCAATTGCAGACACTGAAATGTGATACTTCCTCCAGCCTCCGCACCCCAGTATGCCTCACTTCACACCACCACCACTGCAACAAAACATCAACACAGGCATTGATTCTACTCATGGTTATTAGATACACTGTATATGGGTGGATTTGAAAGCATCAAAATTACAGTAACTTGGTTATATGTTTTGTTGACAGACAGGAGGAATATCACTCTGTGCTAAAATTGGTTAATTGCCCTGACCTCATTTGTCCCTGGACTTGCTTGGTTTGCATGCATGTGTCTTCTTTGTAAAACAACTTATACAGACTTTTGATGAAATAATTAGTAACTGGATTGTCCTCTTTGGCTTTAGTATGTGCATACCCAATCAGGAGCACAGCCTTGGCTAGGGCTACTTTCAGCCATGTGTAGGAGAAAAAATTTTCTACAATTATTTTCTTTTGTGTGCACGTGTGTTATTAAGCATGTGCACATTGTAATTTATTCCATATATATATGTGTGTGTGTGTGTGTGTGTGTATATATATATATATATATATATATGTGTGTGTG
>JAQMYF010000027.1:38345422-38372158 GCA_030014195.1 Neosilurus mollespiculum
TATATATATAAATTAATACAATTAAAGGGTGGGAAAAACCTGCCTAATTCTTGAGAATAAAAATAAAGCTTGCATAACTGAGTCTGTCATGTAAAAATAAACTATAAAAATGTTGTTTTAGTGTGCTTTTGTGTGCAGAAGTTACCCTATTAATTTCAAATGACTAAATTCTTTTTTTAAATTATACATATTTTAAATATATGTATCTTAAATTCTGCCGTCTTCTGTGCTGGGGAACTGAACAAATACAGAGTTTGGGAGTTCTCTAGATATTTTACATTTTTCTAAATTGATTTGTCTGTATTTGAAAACAAAAGCTGGAACAACTAAGGCTTTGACCATATCCTTTATGGATGGCTGTAAAAATGTTAGTTTACATGTACATGATAACAGTTTAATATGAACCTGTTTAATACATAACAGTGACCTGAATGTATCAGGACACCCAGCGTGCTCAGCAACCAGCAGAGGGAGATAAAGGAAGTGGTCTCTGGGGGAATGAACAGATCTCTGAATGAGGATAGATTTATTCACCTGTCTATATATGAAGAAAGCTACTGGCATTCAACCAAGAGTTCATTACTGCACCTCTGTACTGTGTGTTAAAGAACAAAGCACCAGGAGCAAAGCTAAAGGCCTGTCATTCTTCAGTGAGAGGAAAGCTGCTCTAAAAACAGGGATTTTGGTCAGCTACAGCATGTAGTTGCCAGCTGAGCCTCTCTCAGATCTGTCAGGTATGTGAATGAGTGCTGAGAAGCGTAAGACAACATAAGAAAGGTGTGAAACTTCCTGTCATGGAGTTTGTTCAGACTTGACTTAGCTAGCATCATCTTTTTTTTTTGACTTGGATGAACTCTCATTGACACTGACATTGTTGTCTGCTGTGGCCACCTCCTTATTTTAGATGATACACACTTGCACACACCTGATAACAATGGGAGTAGCGAAGAGTTCTCAGTCCAAAAACATTGAAGCTCTAATATGAGACTGTGTTTTTTTGTTACTGCATGAATAAGGGATTAAAGATATGAGATAAACACCAATATGTATATGTGTCTACCCTTTTACAGAATGTATACCCCTCCAGTCTACCCATAGCTTTACCTGAACAACCCAGTCATCAACTGCCAAAATGTTAAGCTTCTCCTAATAACAACAAACGTAGAATAAAGCCAAGACAGCTTATCAAATTACCGTGCCATCTGTCCACAGAACTTTCATTTGGAATTAAAGGCACTTGAGTATCTGAGAACAGAGGTTTAGAGCTTTTAGGCATCTGGATTAGCTGTGTTGACAGGAAAAAGTGTGGCAGTGTGCAGGAGTGATGAGGTTAATGACTACCTGTGCAGGTGAGAGGAGCGTCTACTGAGGGGCTGTGTCAGTCACAGTGCCTATCAAAGCGGTAGTGAAAGTAGACCTAGTGAGCCAGGAGGGCCTCTGAAAATCACAGTAAACAGCTAGAGCTGAATGATGGCACAGGAATGTGGGTAAAGAACACATGGATAGGATTTTGTACTGGTTCTGTAGGGCAGACCACTGAGAGAAGGGAGAGGTGAAAGGGTGAGCCTTAGAGGTAGTGAGAGAAGAAGGGGACAAGGAAAGGATGTCATTGGCCATGTGAATGTTTAGGGTGAGAACTAAGCATCTCAAGGATGAGGGAAATAAGATTTGTTTTTCATGTGCCACATCCACTTGTAGACACACACACACACACACACACACACAAAAATTATAATTTTCACTACTTTGATTGAACAGATTGTAAAAGTCCACTCCTCTTCCCTTATTTAAACTTCATGCTAACTTTATCTATCTATCTGTCTATCCATCCATCCATCCATCCATCCATCTGTTTGTCTGTCTGTCTGTTTACCTATCGTACTGATTGTCCGGCTGGCTATCCAGCAATCTGTTAGTTTTGCACTTTGGGGTCATTCCATGTCAAATCTTTTCAGGTTACCATCTCAGAATTCATTGAAACTTTAACCAGACATAGAACATGCTTCAACATGAACGCATGCAAAATCTCAAGGTCTTAGTTCGAAAACTTTCCGAGATATGTTCATTTAAAGATCGCAGGCTAGTACCCATTTGCAATTTTCCATTTTGGGCATTTTTGAAAGCTTGTAACTTCCCTAATAATTATTGTATAGGGCTGAAGCTTTGCATACCAACAGAACAGGACCCACTCTAAGCTTGAGAAAAGAAAATGTATATAATCTCTATCATAATATAATCTTATATTAATTATTCAGCGGGGATATAAATACATCATTTGAAATGATAAATATAACTTATATAACTTATATTGTACATGTACTATTCGATAATAGAATCTCTGACAGATAATTATGTGCAACAAATGTCACATTTCTAATTGTTATAAAATCAAATTTAAAACATTTGTTTTTGTTTATTATTACTCTGGTACCAGTTTGAGACTCTGTTCTGATCTTACAAAATATTTATGCATATTTTTTTTCTCTTCAGAAGGAAAGTGGAAAAACACAAAAATGTTTTAAAATTTCAAGATAATGGTTAAGTATGAAGGAAATGAGCAACAAGGCTGAAATTGTGTGTGTGTTGCTAGATCTGATATACATGTTGCATGTGGTAAAGTTTCATAAACTTTATTTTATAAAGTGAACTGCTCACATCTTCAGGGGCTCGCAAGATGAGCAAATTTTCACCTACCGTTCAGTATTTGGACACTCACTAAAACACCATATCACATTTCTTCTTGTTTGTTTTACATGTAAATATGCTTAAATTTGCTATAAAAATACTTTTGGGGGTGGTGAATATATTTTGAACATATCTCGGAAAGTTTTCGAACTAAGTCCTTGAAATTTTGCATGTGTTCATGTTGAAACATGTTCTATGTCTGTAAAAGTTTCAATGAATTCTGACATGGGAACCTCTAGGTGAATTGACATGGAGTGATGGTGAGGTGTCCAACACTTTTAGTCTATCTATCTGTGTTCTATATCCTTGTATCTGTCTGTCCATCTGTCAGATCAGTCAGCATGTACCTCTCTAACTGTAATTCTGTCTGTTTTCTCTATGTAAAGCTGTTTTGCGACAATGTCAGTTGTACACTATAGAAATAAAACTGAATTGAAATTGAATTGAATTTAAAGCACCTGCCACAATGTGTCCAACTCTTGATGACATAACCAGCTAGGCCTGCACTCAAATCCTAAATCTCCCACTGAACACTGGATGAAAAATAAAACACAGCTGTCTCTGACCTGTCTCTCACCCTGTGATGGGATGAAGTAAGTGTTCATGTTTCTGTCTCTGTGATGGGTGTGATGCAGTAGTAAACTGGTATGTCTGTCTCTGTCTGTATGTGATGGGTTGAGAGAGAAAGTGAGTGAGGTGGAAGTTGACATTCTCATCCCCCTAAGGGGACAAGACATCCCAGCAGAGGAACAAAAACAAGCCAGTATTAGTAACAGGATATGCCTGCAGCATAAACTGGAAACTTGTACCTCCTTATCTAGGGGGCAAGTGAGTTGCTTGGTATTGCTTTCCCATACATACCTGATCCTGCTGATAAGATCCTGTTTGTGTACTGGAGCTCTCAGTTTACCAAAAAAATCCCCTTCTATTAGCCAACAGGTGAGGAAGAGGAGGGTAACACAGATTTACTGCGTACTCTGTAATTAACTACTACTAATAGCAGTGGACTCTAACCGCAGACGCAGTAATGATACAATTACTAAAGCTATGAATCAATGCAAGTGTCAGGGTGAGAGAGTGTAGCACTTGCCATTGTGCCGTTGATGAGTAAGCTGTGAGTCATCTGTCAGAAGATGTGTGTGTACAGTGTTTGTATTCTTGGTTGGATGACATTCAAATTGTTGTCAGTGTGTCTCATAATGTGTGTATTTGCCATGCCCTCTGTATGACTGTCTCTCCAAGTAATATTGTCTGTGCATATTTCTATTACTTCCGTAATACAAAACTCAGAATGTGCACAGTTGAAATCAATTCCATTTCAGAATGCAAAGCTATCATTAAAAATCACTGCCTGTTTAATACATGGCTTTCTCCAGTTCATTAACATTTCAATCATTTGCATGTTGTTACTTTCTGCAGTTTTTTTTTTTTATAAATTCTGCACGGGCGTCTAAGAGCTATACTAAAAACCACTACACTAAATCATATTAGTATTATTCCCTTTGTTTAGAAAACTGGTTTGTTCATGATTCATTATTTGTATGTATGTTGGTTCGATAGACTTCTCTGGAAATTAGATAGGAATCTCAGGGTTTTGAAATTTGAATTTCAATTTGCATTCTGTGTTTTACAGAATTACGGAAGCAAAAGTAAAAATAATGGGACGTGTGGGCGAGTGCTTGTGCATGTGTGTCTCTTTGTGTATCTTTGTGTCTCTTTGTGTATCTCTTTTCTTAATTTACATCATTATGTGCCATCTATCAGCAGGTTTAGGCTTTAGAGATTCTGCAATCCAGTCCTCAAACCCATACCTCTTACAAAATGTAGAGGAATTATTGCAAGCAATTTTATTTTATTTAATATGAATGAATTTGCTATGTCTTACTGTATCCATGCATCTCCTTTCCTATTTATAATATTTATTCAGCTCTTAGTTAGAAGTGTACATAATTTTTTTCTAAATCACAGGGTCATATTCAGACGATGTAACAGCGATTCGCTCTGCACTCTGGGTGGGAAGTATGACCTACAGTGGTGCTCAAAAATTTGTAAACCCTTTTGGATTTCCTATATTTCTGCATAAATATGATTTTTTAAAAATTGTTTTCTTACAAGTCCTATAAATAGATAAAGAGAAACCAATTATACAAATGAGACAAAAAATTTTACTTGGTCGATTATTTATTAACGAAAATGATCAAATATTAAATGTAAATTATGTAAGTGACATTTACATATAATGTGTAAGTGGGAAAAGTATGTGAACCTTTGCTTTCAGACCCCCTTGTGCAGTAGTGACTGTAACTAAACATTTGTGGTCAATGTTGATCAGTACTGCATATAGACTTGCATTTCTATTGGATAAAGGTCAGGACTTGACCATTCCAAAACATTCATTTATTCTTCATTCATTCATTCATTTTCTGAACCGCTTAATCCTAATTAGGGTCACGGGGAGGCTGGCGCCCATCTCAGCCGACTCTGGGCAAGGGTTCATTTATTCTTCTTTAACCATTCTTTGGTAGACCATCTTATGACCATCTTATTGTCCTTGTCTTGCTGCATGACCCACTTTCTTTTGTGATTCAGATCACAGACATGTCCTGACACTTTCTTTTTGAATTTGTTGGTATAATCTACAATTAATTGTTGCATCAATTATGATAAACTGTCCTGGCCCAAATACAGCAAAACAGGCCTAAACCATGGTGCTATCACCACCATGTTTGGATAAACATAAGATAACGTTTTTATGCTGAAATGCAATGTTTTCCTTCAACAAAAATATAACTTCTCATTTAAGCCATGAATGTTATATTTTTGTCTCATCAATCTCTATTTTTTTCCCAATAGCCTTCGTGATCTTTAATAAACTGTAGAATGGCAGCAATGTTCCTTTTGGAGAGTAATGTCTTTTTCCTTGCAACTCTGCCATGCTCATCACTTTTGTTCAATGTTCTCCTGATGGTGGACTCAAGAACATTAACATTAAGTAATGTGAGAAAGGCCTTTATTTGCTTAATAGTTAACCAGGGTTCCTTTGTAACCTATCCAAAATAGATTGCTCTTGGAGTGATCTTTATTGGTCGACCACTCCTAGGGATGGTAACAGTGCCATTTGTGCACAATTTGTCTGACTAGATTGGTGGAATCCAAACTCTGGAGAAGGTTTTGTAACTTTTTTTTAAGCCTGATGAGCAGTAATAACTCTTTTTAATATATGTCCTCACAAATCTCCTTTTTTCGTAGCATGATACACCTCCAAACATGTGTGTTGTGAGGATCAAACTTTTATAGATCCCTATTGTTTAAGTAAAACAGGGCATAGCATACACTTAAAGACAGCAAAAGCTCAGAATTAACTCAATGACTAGACATGGTGAATATGGACCATGTACCACTCCATGACTATATTAATCAAGATGCCCTTTCTTTGTAACACACCTGCACTCTCACTGTAACACTCGCAAAGCAGACAGGTGTTTCAATGGGACAAACATGCTACATCTTTTCCTCATTCCCTCTCTATATCTATCCATCTATCCATCTATCTATCTATCTATCTATATATATATATAATCTGTGTGTGTGTGTCTCCATCTCTCTTGCCCTCCATACCATGCTTTTTGCTTTTTCCTTTCTTGAAGGTAAGATGATCTTAATCTTTTTTTTCCAGAATCAAGACCAGAAGGCATCTGCATCACCTGTGAATCATACCTGATTTGGAGGTCAGCAATCTGCCCACATACCTAGCTTGTAGTTATGACGAGCACTACAGTTGGTTTCAACCGGATGTTTATACTTGGCTAATAGTGATTGTGTGCTAATGAAAATAGACCTTAAATGTTGCAAATTTTTTTGCTGAAGAACTTAGTTGTGCTCAGTGCAAGCTTCTGCAGGAGCTGAACACCTTTGTGTTACACTCTAATGGTTCTGATGTTGTTAAAATCCAGTGTAGTGGTCTTGGGTCACATGTAGCTTCTTCTTCAGTATAAGCAGAGAAGTATGCCAAGCCAAAACAGTTCTATATTCAAGTGTGTTAAGTGAAATGTGCTGGAGGATTTTGGCTGCTGAGTATGGTATAGTCAGTTTCTGCTATGAAAATGGTTAATGTTGGCAGCTCCAGTATTGGTGCAGGTTTTTGAGGTAACAACCACAGATATATGCTTTATACTGGTGCCATATTAAGATGCTCATTAAGCTTTTCAGTGGAACACGTATGTCATCTCCCGCTTCATGAATCAAACCTTGTCTGAATAGCAACTTCCAATTTCATAATCTTTTCAGTGTCTTTATTTTGAGTGTCTATTTGAAAAAGAGGAAAAAATGTTGAATGTTTTACACACTCAGGGTCTTACACTTAACCCTGCTTAACATTTCAGTATGTGCTTTTAACCAGCATTTGCTTGTTCATGTTCATATAAGGACTTCCTTGAGATTCGTATAGCCCGCATCCCATAAGTCATAAGTGGCAGGACTTATTATTTATGTGAATGAAGCAGTTGTTAGCATTGTGATAATATATAAGCTTCAAATGGCAAGCCTTCAGGCACCACAGACAGACAGCCATGACTCATTGCCACTGGAGCCGACCTGTCTGCTAAAGCGCTCAGAACTCGGACCGTGGGTCCAGACCCGCCCCTCCCACCCACCTACACACAGCCTGTAACCCCCAGGCGCGGGCCTATGATGAGGCTGAAGCCAACTTTAAGTGTGGGGGCGTGAGGTGGCCTGTTTGATTGCCCTAGTTCAAACCTTATTTGTGGTTTTATTCACTGAACGGAAAGTGGGTGTGAGAATGATTGAACTGACATAATCTGGCCTGAAATCTCTTCTGTGTCCCTCTGTATTTTTCTTCACTCTTTTCCATCGTTTCCAAGCAGTTACACACAAACACACCTTGCCTTCTGTCCCACCATGTGAACACCACCTTTTCCTTTTCTCCAGGGCAATAGGAGAAGGGTGTTAGGTCACAATCTGCCACAGCCAGTGCAGCCATGAGTCATGGTTCTATTTTAAACTGTGGCTATAAACAACATGAATATCCTGTTACAGTGCAAACAAATGGACTGACTTGCAGAGAATCCATTAAGTATCAATAAACAGTGGGCATGATTACTTTTTAGCTGAATGTAATCTAGAACAAGTAACTTGTTTCAGAGAAAGATATCAATGATTTCTTTATAAAATATACACTGTAAAACCCAACATTACTCACACTGATGACTTATGAACTGTACATACTCAACACCCTGCTTTACAAATGCAAATACTGTAAAATAATGTAGTCTATACCGCACTACATCTGTAGTTGCTTAAAACAGGGCTTGAATGTGTTTCAAACCAATCTTGTGAAGTAATTTTAGCACACAAGAGGATTTTGTCGACAAATGTTGACTTATTTGGATTGCTATTAATTTCCACTGTGAAAGGAAATGATGTGAATATCTCAGTTTATGTGTCAATGCTACATCAGTATTAAATCTAACTGCTTACTGTACTGAAATGGTTTCTGAAAAGGCTGCTTGCTGTGTGGGTAATATGACTAATGTGATTATGATAATCATGCCAAATTGCGGCTATTTGCCATTTTAGGTAGCGTTATAACAGATTCCAATATTGTATATTATAACATAAACATAAATGTAAGCATATATATTTCTCATACCTCTGTAGAAAACTTGTGATACAAATTACAAATTTTGGGGTTTAAAGTGATTACACAAACTAAACATTATGTTTCATGAAAGGAAATTTTATTTGACATAAGTAAAGCAATTTAAAGGGGCAATTAAACCAGAAACGAGTAGTTTTCCAGTGTATTCACAGAAATTACTAGAAATAAATGACAAGAAGCAAAGTTCAGATAAGTATGTAGTGGTGAGCTGAAACAATAGGCTGGAAATCTGGAGCACCTTTGGTACCCTACAAAGAACAGTACGTAACTGAATTTAGCAAATTGCTGAACTCTAACAAGAGCAGGTTGGTCAGTGTCTGCAGATTATTACCCCTACAAGGTTTGTAATAATGAAATTAAAAAACTTGTCAGTTGTTCTTATGAATTCCTAAATAGCTGCTATACTATACTACTTTATGGAAGACAGTAGTTATACAGTGAAGGTAAATATCAACAGTTACATTTCCAACAAATTAATATCAACTGATGGGGGGGGGGGTACTCATCAGGTTGTGTTATCTAAATCTGTACACAGTCACAGAAGGGGACTTCTTCATTATGGGAACAAAACACAAGTCCCCATAACGTAATTCATTACATTTTAACGTGAAGACATGTTTTAAGGTTAGGGTTAGGCAAATTGCATTTCCAAAACTATTGGAAAGCTAACAAACTGAAAAACAAGTTTTTGCCCAAAGAAAATAGACGAGTGCTCTTAGATTTTGTACATTCCTGGGTGTTTGATGTTGATATTAGACTAAATTGAATCATATAATATTGAATTTTCAATGGCTGGACATTAAATCCATTGCATTTTCCCCAAGGGTATGTGCTCTAGTGCTGTATAACTGCTGCCCACCCAGGATAAGGCCAGACTGCTCCATCTGCTCCTGGGCCTCAGGACCTTTCTTGTTAGGAATACATACACAGAGCCTGTAGGGCTACAGAATGAGAGGAATGAGAGCCATATTGGTCTTGTCTGCATATCTGAGTATCCTCTTACCTTGTAGTGGTTTCAAGGGAATTTAAAATTGGGGTGTGCATGTGGGCTCAGTAATGGGGTACAATGTTAGTTTTCTTCCTTCTTTTTTTTCCTTTTTTTTTTTTTTTTTGGCAACCGCTACTAAATGTAAACCTTTTGGAAGTTAAAAAAATATATTTTCCTCCATCTATATAAATGGACGAATAATACAGTTTGATTTTGCATGGACAATAATTACCTGACGAATAATAATTATCTGACGAGCATCTACTGATGGAAGAGTACTGATGGAAGAGTAAGCAACATTGAAACTCAGAAGATTTTCTCCAGTCATATAATGTCATAATTCTGACCAGGACCGAAATATTGCAGGATTAAATAGATTTTCTGAAGAAGATGATGGAAGAATTTACTTGAAACAGGGTCTCAGTCATGGAATAACAAATTTACTAATTCTTCTTCTTCTTCTTTCTTTCTTTCTTTTTCCTTTCTCTTTTCCACAGCATTAGATGTTCCAGGTTGGAAATGTTGAATGGAAGCTGAAAACATGAAAAGGAAATGAGTGTAAATAAGAAATGTTGAATCAACAGGTGTGGGTGTGTTTCCATGGCTTTCACTGTGGGGAGCTGCGATGAGGCCAAGATGAGTGTGTGACAGGAACAATTCCCAACCACTCTGTGTTGCTTTAGGTTCATGGCCCTATGTAACAGAGCTGATAAATCTAAGCCTCACACCATGTCCCTGACCCTGACCCAAGGCTGACCTCTCACCTGTATCCAATACAGCATGCTGTCCAATTCCTTTTAGCAACAGTGGATTTATTATAACTCTTATTTTGATCTTTGACCTTAAGTTAGGCTATGTGGATACTGCTATAATGACCAATTTAGCTGTTGATGTATACCATATTGCTCTTGATAGACTTCAGGAGTGTAGGCAGAAGTAAACTGCACTAGATGAGTTATATATATAAATTTTTCTGCGGCCCTTGAGATTATTTAACTGTGATCATTTATTCAGATGTTTTGAAGTACCAGCTTTAGTTTTATACTAATAGGACAGTTTGTTGTATCACATATGTATAATACTGGTAATTTCTTGTGTAGTTAATTTGTCTTGGCAGATACGCCTGTTGTTGTGTTTTGTATTATTTAGTTAATTGCACATCAGCCATTTTATGCCATTTTTATTATTAGGGCAAATCAAATTGTATAATAATAGTTCTATATGTAAACTTGCTGGGGTGCATCAGGAGACCAGCAAGCTTACAAAGAGGCATCAAAAAAGCCAAGCACAAATATAAACAACTTATCGAGGAGCACTTCGACGATAACAACACCAGTAATATGTGGAAGGGGATCACTCACTGGCTACAAGGACACACACATATCAGGAGACTCCTCGGACAGCACCCTACCGGACACCGTGAACCAGTTCTTTACTCGCTTCAACCAACACAACAGAGAGGCACGCACCTGCCCTGCTCTTCCAGAGAGGGTTGATGACCCCATCCAGCTGCAGCAGCACCAGATCAGAGCCACCCTCCGCAGAGTCAACACGAGGAAAGCTACTGGTCCAGGTGGAGTAACAGGAAGTGTACTTAAAACATGCGCACCTGCCTCAAGACTGCCACCATCATTCCAGTGCCGAAGAAGAGCACAGTGAGCTGCTTGAATGACTATCGCCCTAACCCCCATCATCACCAAATGTTTTGAGAGACTTGTCTTGTCTCACATTAAGGCTGCCATCCCTGCTGATCTTGATCCATATCAATTTGCATACAGACCAAACAGGCCAACAGAGGATGCCATCATTACAGCCCTCCACACAGCCCTGACACACTTGGACAGCAGTAACTGCTATGTGAGGATGCTGTTTGTACACTTCAGCTCTGCTTTCAATATAGTCCTACCAAATAAACTGGTTCAGAATTTGGGCAACCTGGGCCTAGGGAGCTCACTGTGCACCTGGATACTGGACTTTCTTAGCAACAGACCTCAGAACGTCATAATAGGAGACTACGTCTCCTCCACTCTCATACTGAACACCGGAAAACCACAAGGGTGTGTCCTCAGCCATCTCCTCTTCTCTCTCTTCACACACGACTGTTCCCTCATTCACACCAGAAACACCACCATCAAATTTGCCGACAACACCATCGTCATAGGTCTGATAACAGATAACAACGAGTCAGCCTACTGGAAGGAGGTCCGGCATCTGCGGTGATGGTGTGACAACAATAACCTGGACCTTAACACATCCAAGACAAAGATAATGGACTTCAGGAGATCTAAACAAACTGAGCACTCTGCCCTCTATATTGATGGAGAGAAGGTAGAGAGGGTTGAGTGCTTCAGGTTTCTTGGTTTCACATCTCTGCTGACTTCACCTGGACCAAAAACATCTCTCACCAGGTGGGGAAGGCACAGCAAAGGATGTACCTCCTCAGAAAGCTCCTACAGGCCCACCTACCATGACCCCTACTGACAAACTTTTACTGCTCCGCCATCGAGAGCCTCCTGACCTACTGCTGTACAGTGTGGTTCAATAGCTGTACTGAAGAGGACAGGAAGGCCCTGCAGTGGGTGGTGAGGAGAACCAGAGGAATTATCAGGGACCCCACACACCCTGGACACCCCTTTTCTCCCCTCCAGATAAAGGTACAGGACACTAAAAATAAAAACTAACAAGCTCAAGAACAGCTTTTACCCACAAGCTGTTGAACGTTACATACACTGACTGAATAACCATCATTCAGACCATCTTCCTGGTCAGTGCAATATTACTCTTTAAGTGCAATACTCATGTTTATGTGCAATAGTCATGTTTAAGTGCAATACTCATGTTTAGAACAGGTCTCAAACATCATATCAATATAAAAAAGCTTTACCTCTCACCCTGTGTACACCATGCACCTTTGACATATCATGCTCCCTTCTGTGTATGTCTGTAAATGTGTGAATATGCATATAGATGTATATGTGTTTGCATATATAGGATATATGTGTATGTATGTGTCTGTATGTGTACATATAGGTATGTGTATGTAGGTATATGCACATATATAGCTTAGTGTAGTTACCTTAGTTGTCTTTTGTGCACTTTTTATAATTGCTGCTAAACAGAGAGCTGCTAAACTGGATTTCATTGTTCATGCAACAGTTGACAATAAAGATATCTTTATCTTTATATGGGGTCAATTCATCTATATTAGAACTCGTATACAGTATGCTTTATGTCATGTATGCACAGGCTCTTATTGTAGTCCCCAGTGAGATGCGTAATAAAAGTATGCTCCTTTAAAATAGACTGCCATTTTCTGACCTAGTTACTAGATACTAAAATCCATCATTGCTTGACTATTTTCTGGAATGTGAAATGTGGTTTTCTGTAAGGCCAGTGCAGAGTCATCTCCACCACTCAAGTAGCACATGCTGGTTTCCAAAACAGTGACCTTTTATCCTGTGTGACCCATGAATATTAGTGTTGCATCACCCAGTCCTGACACAGTCTTGAACATGATAGATGGTATTCTGCTTCAGGAGTGGCAGGGGTTTCCCTTGCTTTTCCAGTTATCTCACATAATCACTTTTTAATTATCATCCTACTGGACATATTAGCATAGGCGCTACTCTCCAGGGTCAGTAAATAACGTAAATGTATAATAACGTTCCCCCATGTTTAAAAATATCTCGGCAATAAGAGCTCTCTCAGCCCTGGCTTAAGGATGAGCTGTGGTAGATTCCGGGTTAAGGAGTGTCAGGTTGCCTGAATGAGATACAGTGATTTATGAACATGGTGGTTTTATTTGTATCAGCAGTGAAAGTGTCATGGCGAGAAGGTCAGAGACTCTGTTGGTATACACTTGCTCATTTGCTGAATTAGTCTACTTAAAAACACGAGTTCGTCTGTACACATACACACAGCCCAACAGCGTTAAACCACATATGCTCACAGACTCAGCTTTTGTGGTTTTTCCATATCAAGCAGCCTGTCTCACTCAATGAGATCACTCAAGCAGTTACTTTTGCTTGTTCCTTTATAGAACAGTTTATGTCAATCCAAATTGAGTGGAACCAAAATCCAATGCACTGGCTGAGTGAGGTGATAAAGCACATATTTCCCCAGTGTCATAATATGGACAAGTTCTCACAGACATAAACACACTTTGAAGATGAGGGCAATGCCACATCTGTGACCAATGTCCTCCAAGGGGGAAATTAAATGAAGCTCAGTGTGAAGTCATGAGAGATAGCAGCTTATCGTCCTGCTTTATGAGTCCTCAGTACCAGCCCTCTCTGTGGTTCTCTTGCTTCTCGGTTTCAAATGACAACACGCTTAATTGCCCCATTCTGAAGTGTGAGAGACAAAACCTTTCTCTCATTTCTCTCACTGACACAATGAGAAGAGGAAAATGATTCTGTTTATTTTTTTTCCCAGACAGTTTCATGCTGCTTCTCGAATGGAAACCATTATGAGAAGCCATCTCGGGCCAAACAAATATCTATTCAAGTGGAATAATAAAACAAACAAACACTAGTGGTGAAGAAAATATTTGAGTGCTAAACACTCATCCTGGAGTCTTGTGGAGTTGGACAAGAAAATAGATTTTTTTTGCCTCCTGAGCTGAGAAGTTGGGAACCACAGCAGTGTGCAAGCAATTGGCTCCTTTTAAAACTAATTGCTCCAATCTATTTCCAAAAACCGGAGATTTATTGATGCTATTACCTGTATTTTCAGACATAAATCATAAGTGTGTTTTCAGACTTTTATGACTTTTTTCTTTCAGTTTAGGTTGACCACCCCTAATTCTGAATCTCTCACCATTCCACAGAGGGCTCATATTCTCATATTTGTCGAGTTAAGCATGTCAATTCTCATTAAGGATCTTGTAGCCTAGGCAACTGTTGCCCTCTCAGGACACCTGTGAGGACCATATCAAATGTGCCATACAAGATCCTCTCAGCCCTGCTTTCTGTGCATGGATCCTCTCACTGAAACACTTGTACATCTGCCTACTAAACTGAAACAGCCATTCCCTGTATTCCAATAATGTGTCTAAACTCCGTAATTATGTTTATGTGTCTTAAACTCTGTAAGCACCATGATAGCAAAACACTTATGTATATCATATGCATTATGGGTTGTGGAAGTAATAAATGATAAACTGTGTTATAAAGAAAAAGATAATAAAGTGAATAAAGAGGCATGAGATTTTATATGGTTAATAGGTTGCAGATTTTTCAAAATTATCAGAAGCTGTCAATAATAAATCCTTTCCTTTCTAAAGAATAGCCTGTATGTTACATGGCACTAATCCATGTTTATTTGAATAAATCTGATGGAATGTTGTATTTCATGGGTACAACATTTTCCATAGTTGTGATTACTGACAGACTCTGGTTAAGTAAGAATAAAGTTATGAATGTTAGTATTATATTTTACAGCAGGGGCAAGTGAAGCTGGTACTGTGTTCCAGTGAGAGTTCTGCATCTAACTTATCATAATGGAGAGTTATTTTCATTTTCTGTCTCTCTTGGTAACATCAAAACATTTTCTTTTCCCTTCGACAAATGAGGGCCCTCATGTTGACATGGAATTACTTATAGCCAGCTGTCAGGGTCTCCTGATTTGCTGGTCCTTGAAATCTGGCAATTAACACCACAGAACAGCACACTAGTTCATTTGCCACCACCACTATGGACACATTCCATCACTGCAGCTGTTCACCCTGCCTCACCCACTTCTGTCATTCACACCCAATATACAAATATTCATCTTAAAACTAATAACCCTGCCCATCCGCAATGGGCTTTCAGTGCTTGTTAGATTAGAGACCTACAGCCAGTCAGTTTAGTTTTCTCTCTCTCTCTCTCTCTCTCTCGCTCTCTCTCTCTCTCTCTCTCTCTTGCTTGGTTTTGCCTGAGAGCACACAATAGGTTCAAGTTCAGTTTGAAATCAGGTTTGGACACAGGGGGTATAATTTTCAGTAAACTTGTATATATTGTGTTTTGGAGGAGCTTCACTGACCATATACTGCAGTTATTTTCCTTCTGCTCTTCTCTTTTTTTTGTTAAAAAGGTTCTTTTACAACTTCAGTTTCATCCTAAAAGCATCCCAGATGGTCCTCTCATTGTTCTTAATACTCCAGATCTTCAAGTCATCCGTTGTCACTGTTATATGCTTGTGCTCACAAGACACTGTGATTTGTTGGTTTGCTCCAGCTTTAAAGATCTAAGGAGTTTGTGAGCAAGAGCTGAGGAGAAGAGAAGAAAAGGTTGACAACTGTGGCCATCTCCCCTATGAAGTCCAATGCATGGTCAAGCATGACTATACACAAAATCTGACAACCCCAAGCCAAGGGTTGGAGGGTTAAGTTCCACTGTCTCCTTCTTGTCTTTAAATATCTGCAGATGACAATTATGGTGCATTTGATTAAGTGGAGAAGCGGCATAGATATCCAGGCTCTTGACAAAGGGCCAACAGTTCATGTTTCATTAGCTGTCATTCATATGACCGGAGGAAGACAGGGAGAGTCCCTTTACTGCTGAGCTGGGGCTGCAGACTTCAAACGCTATCCATCAGCCATACTGCTCACTTTATAAATGCTGAGCTATTATTTAAGCAGGCTTTATTAAGTGGGCTTTAATATGTAGAGCAATTTTAGTAGTTAACTGTTGATTGGGTCCACATTGAAATGATCCACAGGCCTAATCTATGCATAATGTACTATAGATGCTTTGCAAGTATACATTACCATGCTACAGACTGCACTGTATATGGTAAATAGTCATAATACTCAAGAACTACATCATTACAAAAACTTAAATCAGGGCTGGTGTTTGCTTCACCTCTTCAGGTAAACAAGTCCTCCATTATAGCAAGCCTGTTTCTCACATCTAATCAGAATCAACACTTGCTTAAAGGGTTTATAAAGTCTTCCGTTCCTACCATGGTTTCTTCTTCCAGTCTCCACACTTCAGTCTTCCTACACCCAGCTCTCTTCCACAAAGATGGCCTGTAGTCCCCTCTGGTCTCTTGCCCACTTGCCCTGGGCCCTCTTGTTTTTACAAGCACCCTGAGTAAATGGCCTGGTGTACTGGGACAGGTCTCCGTTTAACCTGCACTGTGCTCCTCCGATGGGCGGCATGGATGAGTAACCTCCATGTATAAATAGCACCCTTCATTAAATCAGTTGTTCTCTTAAGTGAACTTAAATAAAGAATGACTTATGCAGGGGCCAGCTGGTTCTAATAGAGCTAGGCTGCTGTCGTTGGATAAGAGGACTATTATATCCCCTGTGCTGGGCCTTGGGTCCTGGGTGTTATCAACAAGGAATGAGTGAAAGGACAGCCCTTGAATCTTGCCTAATGCATGCTGAAGTGGCGTGAGTTTATTTGCCTTCGAAGAAATAAATGGCATGCTAATTAAATTTTCTGTGCAGGCTTTGGGTTTAATGGCCATCCCCAATGAGTGTTAATATATGGCAAAGAAGGTGAGTACTTTGACATGAAACAAGAATTCAGTAACACACAACATGACCACCACCAAACATGCACAAGCTTGATTTTTTACACCATTCACTAAACCTGCAAGCAATTTTGCCATTGAAGGCCAATCAGACTTCTCTGCCAGGGCACAGTTTGCATTAATCTGTTAACTTAATTCACGGAGCTCACTCAGCAACACCAAGACACATTTCTCCGGCCCTCTTTTTTTTCCTCCAACCCCCCGATTCCCTGCTCCTTGAGACAAGAATTCTTGAAGTGAGCCGTTGTTTGAAAGCATTTTGTGGTCTCTGGCAGCGGTGACTGATGGAAATTCGCTGAGTTGGAGCTCTGAAATGTTGCAGCTGTCTCAGTAGAGCTCAGCCGCATCTCTGGGCCGTGCTGCTTGGCCGGTCAAAAGGAGGGAGATTGCTGAGCAGCTTTTCGCCTCCTCCTCTCTCTTGTACTCTTTCAATTTTTTGCTCTCTAATTTATCCAACAACACTTTCTATGTTTCTGAGCTCTGTTGGTTTGCCTTTTACTGTCCACAGCTTTTCTCCATCTCTCTTGTTTCATCACAGATCCACTCTCTTTCTCTCAAAAAAGCAGACGCTGCACATTTCACTCCCTAGCAACAAGATCTTGAGTCTAGTCTAGTGTTTTAAATTCTAATTTATGACCTTCATTACACTGTACTTTATTTGTTCAGTCTTCTTTAATCCTTAGCATGATGTATAGCGATTTTACATTCACTGGAGGCGCCATGCTAGTTGGATGCTGTCGTAAATTCCCCCACACACCTATTCTTATTTTCTGTCTCTTTCTCTTTTCCTGAAAGGTTCTGAAAGCTGAGAGATGCTATTACCTCATTTATTTTGTGGGGAAAACAGTGAGGAGAGAGGTCCTGCCACCCTATCTCGCACTGGAAATTAAATAACATGCATTACTTTAACCCATGTTTACAGATCTGTCGAACTGCAGAGGAAACAGAGCTATCCACTATCATAACTGTGATCACTCCATGAGAAAAAAGAGGGGAAAAAGAGTGTTACACTCTTAACTCATTTGTTATCTGTGCTTTTGTAGCCATTCAATAAGAGTGATGCAGACACTTGTACTGCTGAAGGGTTTGACTAATCCAGTCCTTCAGAGTCCAGGAGTTCTACTGCCACATACCTTGCTAATAGCGGGTTGATTATCAACAACACTGTCCTCTAGCACGTCCCCTACATCTGCTTTCTGTCTGCGTGCAGACTGCTGAACACACACACATGCATACACACAAGCACAAGGTTGCTTTTTTTTTAGCTAGCTCATTTGGAAGAAACCGCTGTTTCCCAGATTATACTAGAGTTATACACCCACAATTATCAGTGTTAGAGTTTATACATATGTGTTTAATTCTCATTCATTCATTCATTCATTCATTTTCTGAACCGTTTAATCATAATTAGGGTTGCAGGGAGGCTGGCGCCCATCTCAGCCAACTCTGGGTGAGGGCAGAGTACACCTTGGACAGCTTGCCAGGCCATCACAGGGCTATGTTTAATACTGTGAGTTTTTTATTCACTTTATAAACACACATGCACACACCATTACTCTGTAATCCATCCATCCATTGTGTACTGGAACCTAGTGACACCCAGTTGACATGGTCTGGCACCATATTGACTAAGTGTTTTTTCAATGAACAGATAATATACCATATCCTCTCAGTGAGGGTGTGAGTTCTGATGAGCTATGACATTTGTTAGCATGACTTCCTGGGTAGAGTTTACAAAATCTGAGCTCTGTCCTGCAAGGCCTTTTGTGTAGAGCCTGTAGTGTAGAGATGTCTCTCTCTCTCTCTCTCTCTCTCTCTCTCTCTCTCTCTCTCTCACACACACACACACACACACACACACACACACAAGCACAATCACTAGTTAACTATTATTTGTTTACATTTATTTATACTTTCATTACCTATATCTTTACCATAACCCCCCCAGGTGGAGCGTCAATCCCGTAAATTGTTTCTGTGGAAGATTGAGGTTCATGATCAGAAGGAGAGAGTATATGAGATGAGGTCATATAATGAGGCTCTGGTCACTAATATGCTGCCAGAACATGTGGCCAAACACTTTCTGGGTTCCAAGAAACGAGATGAGGTACAAGACAGACCACAAACCTACAAAACCCCACCCCTTACAGGAGAAGCATCTTCATTAAAAATCTTTTAAAGATTTCACAGTAAATCCTTCTTCGGATCTCACAATAAACTCAACAGTGAGGGTTATGATGAGCTGGAAGATAAACTCATGACAATAGTCCAGCAAGACAACTAATATCCCAAGAATAACGTGTGTGTGTGTGTGTGTGTGTGTGTGTGTGTGTGTGTGTGTGTTTTAGGAGTTGTACAGTCAGTCATATGATGAGATTGGTGTGATGTTTGCATCCATCCCAAATTTCTCAGATTTCTACACAGAGGAGAGCATCAACAACGGCGGCATCGAGTGTCTGCGCATCCTTAATGAGATCATCTCCGACTTTGACACTGTCAGTCTCATTCTCTCACCCTATCTCACTCTCGTACCTAGTCTGTGTCACTCTCTCAATCTGTCTCACCCTTTATTCTATGTCTCACACTCCCTGTCTCACTCTCTTACTCTGTCTCACTCTCTCACACTGTCTGTCACTCTGTGTCTCTCCCTCACCATGTTTCACTGTCCTGTATAAGGGCCAGTAGTGTGCTCCACACTGAAAAAAATAATCCCTTCACTTTACTTAATTTAAATGTGTACATCAGTCCCACTTAATCAGAATGTGGCCAAGTGACGTGACTTATTGAAAATCGGGGGGAAAAAATCCCGTCAGTTGGCCACATTTTGTTCATGTGGGACCGATGTACACATTTAAATTAAGTAAAGTGAAGGGATTATTTTTTTTAGTGCATTATATCAGTGGTCTCCAACCCTGTTTCTGGAGATCTACCTTCCTGCAGGTTTTATCTCCAACCAAAATCTAACACACCTCTTTGACCTGTTCAAGAACTATTTCAATCAGGTACTCAGGTGTGCTTGATTAAGGTTGGAGATAAAAACCTGCAGATCTCCAGGACCAGGGTTGGAGACCACTGCAGTAAATCCTCTTCATATTTTCAGGCTACATGTTTTGAAGTATTCCTGACTGGCATTACTGTAATAATTAGAGATTAAGGGAGGTCACTACTGTATCATCTGAACATTGACCTTTGACCTTAATCAGCTGCTGGACCGGCCTGAGTTTCTCTGCATCACTAAAATAAAGACAATCGGCAGCACGTACATGGCAGCTTCAGGAGTCACGCCGGAGAGCAACACAAACGGCTACAGCACCCGAAAGGTAACACACACACACGGACACAGAAACACACAGAGATACACCCCTACTAATACAGAGTCGTTGCAAGAATGTCTCTGCAACTTATTTTTCATAACGTTATATATTGCTGGAATGATCACATGACATGTAGCAACCTACAAAGTGAAATACAAAAAGTATCATTGTCAGAATGTCATTTGAAATGTAGCTGCTACATTGTGCCACGTTTCCACCACTTTCTGGAGATACTGTAATAGCGTTATTATTGCTGGGATGTCACATGTAACAACAGGTCATTGCAGGATATATAAACTTTTAAATGGGATGTTGCCTTAAAGTTGGTGCACCATCATAAATGAACGTTACGATTATGATGTTGCAGGGTCATGCTCTATAACTCTGACTTATCAATTACATCCATTGCTCTTTCCATACTATGAAAAATTACCCTTACTCACTTCATTTAGTATAGTACCTTCACAATGCACATAAGGAACACTTATCTCACTCTCTTACTTTCCAAACAGCTTAATCCCACTATTAGGGTTGCAGTGAGGCTGAAGCCTATCTCAGTCAACACTGGGGCACATCCTTAACAGGTCACCAGACCATCACAGGGCAACACAAAATTATTCACACTTAGATCCAATACCTGGCGAAAATTTGGAACAGTTAGTTAACTTGGTGTGTATGGACTGTGGGAGGAAACCGGCATACCCTGATGTATGCCTTTAAAATTGCACAGTACATTTAGCAATTTAATGCTAATCTGGGAAATATAATAGCTTTCAAATCATGCCCTAAATACCCAGTGAACAATTTAACGTCCACCTTGGGGAACATTTCCCGAAGGTAATTCAGGAAGGTTTTCTTTTTTTTCCCTTTTTTTTAGCACCACTTGATTACTAGCTGCAGGACACTGTAGTCAAACAAACATAAAATTAAACTGGCTAATTAGCACTATTTAGTTAGCGCCGCTTACAAGTGGCCAGATAAGTAAAAACAATACAAAGTCTTTAGCTTGTTATTAAAATGTTGAAATGTTGAACATGCACCACATCTGACACTTATGCAAAGACTTACTGTCATCCTGACAACTGCCATTAGCCTCAAAGCTAGCGAGCAGGGTGAAGTTGCAAACTGTAATAAAAAGGTTATCACAGCGTTGCCCAAGATAAGCAGCTATCACCTGCTTTGCTAAATCGCTATACTACAAACCAAGAATTAGAGGTTTGATTTTAAAATGTCTAGATATGTACTTCAAACAACTAGCCCCTAGCCGCTATTATTTACACAGCAAAACGTGTGCATGAAAACTCATTTGTTCTCTGAAGGTTCCCTGGAAGTTACAAATATGTATTCCAGAAAATTCAAGGTTTAATATTTCGGGAACCTTAGGGAACTTTCCCTGAATACTACAGGTTTGCTGGGATGTCTGTTGTGTAGTAATATCTTAGTGATACAAGAGCAACCTAAGCAATTGTACGTAGTATCTTGCGTTGCAATAACGCTGTTACGAATAAGATGTCACATGCAAATGCCAATTTAAATTATGACAATGCAAATACATAATATGTTTGTAGGGACTTTTTTTTTTAATTCAGTATCTCTGAGCACAGTTTTGTTGGACATCTGTGTGTGTGTGTGTGTGTGTGTGTGTGTGTGTGTGTGTGTGTGTGTGTTTCTGTAACAGAAGGAAGATCAGTGTATTCTGGAGCGCTGGCAGCATTTAGCTGACTTAGCAGATTTTGCTCTGGCAATGAAAGTCACACTGAACAACCTCAACAAACAGAGCTTCAACAGCTTCATGCTGCGCATCGGTGAGGGCACACCCACCCACCTTCAAATTTGGGCCGTATTTATTGCTTCATTCATCATTAGACATTAATAGATTTTTTCAGTGAAAACTGCCTATGTGTGTGTGTGTGTGTGTGTGTCTGTACAGGATTGAACATGGGCGGTGTATTAGCTGGTGTGATTGGAGCACGGAAGCCTCACTATGATATTTGGGGAAACACTGTGAACGTAGCCAGTCGTATGGAATCCACTGGAGTTATGGGTAATATCCAGGTAACACACACACATACGCACGCACATACCCATGTCTTACCATGGCATATCTTATATGTGTACTTTTGTGTATGTGGTTCCCCCAGGTGGTGGAGGACTGTTATAAGATCCTGAGGGAGTACAGGTTCCGCTTTGTACGCAGAGGACCAATCTACGTGAAAGGAAAAGGAGAACTGCTCACCTACTTCATGAAAGGAAAAGACAAGCCGCCACCTATAGATGGCACCACCGTCATCCCGCCCCTCCCCAACCAAATACTCTCCAACAACTGAGCACACACGAAGGGGGTGGAGCTTAATTTTGATCTACTCCGCAAATCAGATACTTTTAACATGGTTAATTTATTATGCATCCACCCACTGTGTTGGTGCTGGAGGCATTGTGTTTTTGTCCATACTTGTGTGCATGCATCCATCTGAACTTCCTTGTGGGCACTCTGTCTTCTGAATCACTCAACAGATATTGACCAAACTTTTACCAATTACTCACTACTAAAGGCCCATGAACAGATACAGGTTGTAAGGACATAGGCGTAAGTTGGGGTCATAGTTCAAACACATGCTAAAATGCATTATGGCAGAGGCATACCATGCGACACATTATGTCAAGTATTTCTGTGTTCTTTCTTAGCTAGCATGTTAGCTCTGTTGTCAGTTTGTATTACATATTATTTAACAAGTCATTTATTAAATTATCTTATTTCGTTTTTTTAATTATACATTGTTTAATTTATTATTTTTTAATTACTTGTGATTTAATTTCATCTAATGTTAGCAGGATATGTTTGCTAGCTACGAATTATATAAGCTACTTTAAGCTTGTTGATATTAACACACAACTGTTTTTAGTTAATTTGGTAGCTTGGCTAATATTGCTAAGCTATTAAATTTCAGAATTAAACCTATTTTTATGCTAAGTACCAAGTTAAAGGAACAGCTGGGGTGTCACATGTCACGTTATCAAGTGATAAGCTCCACCCTGACACACCCCAAACACAGAGCAGCTGTAGAAATGGAGCTGATTTCCTAAACAGGTCACATGCCTCTACTCTAACTTCACTCAACACTTCAGTGGCTTTTTTTATTATTTATTTTTCTCTGAATGTTTATTTTCTTTATAATAACTAATTACAGCTGTGCAATAGTAATGGCACCTTCATTAATGTATAAATAAATACAAATATTAAAGCTCCCACCCCGTTGGAGATTTTAATGCAGTAACATCTCTGCATTAGAGTTCTGCATTACATCGGCACACACACTATCAAACAATAGATCAAACTATCGATCTATCTATCTATCTATCTTCAACCCATCTTCAAGAGTTCAAGGAGGTTTATTGTCATTTCAGCCACACATAGCTGATGCAGTACATAGTGAAACGAAACATTTCTCTAGGACCAGGTGCTACATAAACATACAACAAAGATCAAATTGAAAAATTCCTTTTTAATATAGCTGTAGGAAAAGGAAATGGACCAGAAAGAATTTAAAACATTACTACTTTGACTTAATGATTCAAGAACTGTGGCTTGGATGTGGTCGAGATTATGTTGTAATATTGACAGTAGTAACTGAAAGTGGTGCAATTCTGTCATAACTCCACAAATGCTCACTGTTCAAGAGCTGAAAGCAAGTGTACAGTACAGAGAACAATACTCAGACATTACACACACAGTACTTTTTGTAGTATGTAGTATGCTCAGACTCAGTTTGAAAAACTCTCATTCCCATTTATTAAAGACACATAAAAGAACACAGTGGTAAGGAATTATGAGTATTTCATGTTTTTGTTATCTGCTTTTTAGCCTTGGCTACTCTGTCATGAGAAAGGAAATGGCTGCATTTAATAAAGTAAGTAGCTAACCTGAAAATCCACCATATCAATATTTTGTTTTGTTGTATTTAATCCATCACATGAAACATCATCGCTGCATGCCCCTGTGAACGAGCTGTTCCTGTCTGTTTTTGGGATCTGAAGGGATGTTTGGATCTGGAAATGACCCACATATTATACCACATATGGCATCAGACTTAACAAACAAATGGCAGGAATATTCATCAATTCAATTCAGTTTTATTTGTATAGCACTTTTTACAATTGATAATGTCACAAAGCAGCTTTACATAAAATTAATTTAAGGAGGAATCGAAGAATTTTTCTGCAACCCCCTACACAACCCCCTACACATCCCTAATGAGCAAGCCTGCGGCGACAGTGGCAAGGAAAAACTCCCTCAGTTGACACAAGGAAGAAACCTTGAGAGGAACCAGGCTAAAAAGGGAAACCCATCTTCATTTGGGTGAGACCATAGAATTACAAACCAAATAAGAAAAATTTCATTACAGTCCAACATCAGATTTGACCTTGACAACAAAAATGGCAAAATACTGTCTCAGTATGTAATAATAATAATAATAATAATAATAATAATGTAATGTAATAATAGTGTATATTTATGGTAAATTCATTTATTAATTCACTGAACCGCTTAATCCTAATGAGGGTCACGGGGAGGCTGGTGCCCATTCCAGCCGACTCTGGGCGAGGGCAGAGTACACCCTGGACAGCTCACCAGGCCATCGCAGTGTTTATGGTAAATACAGTATATAATATACACTGTTGTTATAAATTCTACATATATATGCAGGCAGCAGTGGATAGCATGTTTTCCTCACTGCAAGAAAATCCTAGGTTCGGTTCCCAGGTTTGGGGCGTTTCTGTGTGAAGTTTATATGTTCTCCAACGTGCCTGCGTGGGTTTTTTCCCACAGTCCAAAAACATGCACAGTAGGTCAATTGGCAGTTCCAAGTTGCCCCTTGGTGTGAGAGTGAGTGTGAAAGTTTGTTTGCTATGGTCTGGCGAGTTGTTTCAGGGTGTCCCCGCCTTCACCCAGAGTTAGCTGAGATGGACGCTAGTCTCCCTGCAACTATCATACTTGTCTTCCAATGGCACACTGTGTTAGCTAATCAAAGTTTAACATTTATTCATTCATTTTCTGAACCGCTTGATTCTAATTATGGTCGCGGGGAGGCTGGCGCCCATCTCAGCCGACTCTGGGCAAGGGCAGAGTACACACTGGACAGCTCGCCAGGCGACTGGCACTGACGGAAATCAGCAATGGTTCTTTTACATGCCTCTCACCATAGACAGCGAGAGACATGGGGGACAGCAGTGACATCCCGTTGATAGTGGGGCTTGAACCCCGGACTTTAGGATTAGCAATCCAGCACCGTACCACCAGGCCGCCGCTGAGATTTATCATTAGAAAACCTTTTTGCAATTATGTCAGCAGATTGAAATTGTGCTGATTGTGAATGAAATTGCTTCTTCAGGCCAGGTGAATATCTGACATTTGGTATTTGTGATAGTGTGAAAGTTTATGACCTTTCGACATGTTTTGTGGAATCTGCTGCGAATCAGTCGAGTGCAGCACTGACTAAACGCTCGTATGTAATAGTGCAATTCCTGCATCCGGGTACTTGTCGCGTCACGCGCCTAGCAACCATCACTAACGGTGAAGCCACAGCTTGACAACGCTATAATTAAGGTGAACGCAGCGTGCATTTCCTTGTCGTGTCAGATCCCTGGAGAAGTTATCTCGGATAAACCACAACAGAATCATCAAACAAAACCTACAGCTGAACGACATGTAGTGGACGTCTCCCTCCAGTTAATGGTTGTTTACATGTTTTTAAATATAGAGCTCATAGCGATGTTGGTCCATTTTGACTTCCGCCGTGAAATGCCGACTTCCGAAATGGGTTTTGACGGTTTTGTGCCGTGGAATTGGCGTTTGTGCCGTGGAACTGGTGAGTGTGCCGTGGTACCGCTGGTTGTGCCGTGGTACCGCTGGTTGTGCCGTGACACTTGCGGGCCACCGTAATCAGCTGATGTACGCCGGGTAACTTTGCTTTCTGGGCACTGTGCGCGCGCTGTATGCTGTAACAGCGCTAGCGTGTGCGCGCTAAAAATAAACTAAAACTGTAGATAAAATTCACAGTTGATAGGCCCTAATAATGCCGTGCTTCTATATTCGACATGTAAGTATCCCTCTCAGTAAGCATGTCCCTACGGAACGGCAGGCACGGGAGAGATGATAAATAGATCATGTGTGCTGTTACTGTTCCTGTTTGTTCCCTGTCCGTTTGGGTCATCTTCAGTCATGGTATGGTTTATGAGTCGCTCTTTAAAACATCCTGATTACAATGTAACTGATTCTTTATTCATTTTTACTACCAACACCACAACTTCATGCTGATAATAGGGGTAGATGTTCAGCTGTAAAGGGGATAATTAAGTTAGAATGATAAAAAATATATAAATGTTTTTTTGGGGGGTTGTTTATAGCAACAGCTATAGGACACGCCCACTCGTTTAACCGAATAAGGTGTTTCCAAACTTTTGACTGGTACAGTGTTTGTGTGTGTGTGTGTGTGTGTGTGTGTGTATATATATATATATATATATATATATATATATATATATATATA
>JAQMYF010000027.1:38375227-38377727 GCA_030014195.1 Neosilurus mollespiculum
CAGTACTACAATTTCAGTACTGAAATTGTAGTACTGTTATTTTTTCCCACATACAATATATATATATATATATATATATATATATATTATACACACACACACACACACACACACAATCCTAATTTGGGTCGCTTGGAGGCTGGCGCCCATCTCAGCCATCTCAGGGCAGAGTACATGTGCAAATGGTTCCAAGTGCAAATAGAGAGCCACACACACATATATGTGTGTGTGTGTGTGTGTGTGTGTGTGTGTGGCTCTTTATTTGCACTTGGACCCATTTGCACATGTAGTATTAAAAATCTAAATTTAGAAAATATTTCCATGCAAATGCATGTCCACCTTAATAACTGTTTAAAGTCAAAATAAAAATTAAAAGTAAAGACAATTTCAGTATATTACAAAGCGCCGCCTTATGATAGCATATTTTACCACTAAACTGATTTTTATTCTGTTGGTGTTTTCTGTTATTACTATTATTGTTGTTGTTGTTATTGTTTTGCATTTTACTTTTATTCCTAGATTTTTTACTGGAAGTAAATTTTACCTGGGCTAAATTAACTCATGCATGAACACTAATGATCATAAGCACAATATGACCGATATTTACCAGACATAGCAGTAACAGAAAAGTAGTAGTAGTTTGGTCATTCAATGGCAAATCAACCAGAGGCTCCCTAAAAAAAATGTTAACACAAAGTTGGCATATAAACAATGTATCTATAATTTTTTTGAAGTTGCTGAGCAAGTGTCAACATTATTAAATTTCTCTGTGAAGGAAGGTCTATTTTTGTATTTTATTTTTTGTTCCATTTTTAGGTTGCTGTAACACTGAGAATCTTCAACTGAGGAACATGATTTTTTCCTTACTGAAAGTCAATTACCTATATATGTGAAATCTACAATATGAGCCTTATTCATTGTATCTTCTCAGTAGGTGCGTCTACTGAACAAATTGGCGTGTTGTGATGGTATAAAAATTAAAATATGCAAATGATCTCATTTTTGAAATTATTTTCTCTCAGTAGTTGTGTCCATACTAAATTTCAGGTCCCTACATGCATTTATCACCAAGATTTTGCCTTTTGAAAATGCAAAAAAGCAAAAATTTCAATTTGGGGTACCCTATTTCAAAAATTTATTTCTGTGAAACTATTAGAAATTAAGCAGAACTATTTTGCATGTGTTCATCAGACATATGGAGGTACTTGGAAAAAAAATCATGACAGTCACCCGGGAAGATTTTGGAAATTTGGTTGATTTGGCACGGAATGACCCTGTTTTAAGATTGCAGACTGTATCCAGTGTAGCATGACAAAATGTAGCCAGTGAAATCTAACTTCTACATAAAGTAGACACCAAGACCGAAATGACTATTTGCTCAAACACCTCAAGCCCCTTTCAAATCAAATTACAAAATGAAAGGAGTACTTTTTAAGAATTATGCTGATGTTTTCAAATGGAGGTTAGGAGGAAATCACTGATTAACAATGAAGGTTTGTGCCTCTAGATTTTAGCCTCACTCTGATAGAGGGGAAGTATCTGTTTACTTTATCATTACGACAATTTCAGTGTCGCACAGCAGCAAATTTGAACCAGTTAGGCAGCCAGATTGCTCCTGGCATATTACATATCCAGGCAACCGCATATTACAGTACAGAATTAGTAGATTAGATCAAAATATTACACCACAAAGCTATTTAGTATGTGGTTTTGGACAAGAAGGCCTTAAAAACAATATCAGCACAATTCAGTATTAAGTTCTGACAGCAAAGAGGTAGACCAAATGAGAGTTTGTATAGGCTTTAAGAAATCATCATGTGGAAAAAAAATCTAGGGTCTATAACAATATGGTGTCTCCACTTGAATTATAAACAGTGTGTGTGTGTGTGTGTGTGTGTGTGTGTGTGATGATGATGATGATTTAACCAGGCCTGTCAGTGAAGTGCTCTTTAATCTCAGCTACTGTTTTCCTTATCAGTGAAAAAGCGTTTGAGCTGTGAAGCTAAAGCTGCATGGCTGTGTGTTTCTGCACAAACTCTACACATGCACGTGCCGGGATCTGGACATTGTCCCCGTGGCCAGAGAAGGATGTGAGCAATTACCAATTCTCAAAACACTACTTTGGCGTAGTTAAATACATTACACGCCTCTCTTTCTGTCGCACCCACGTGCTCTTACTTCGACCTGTGAAGCACTGGCCTTACAGAAAACCAGCCACCTTCACCAGGCACAGTCTGCTGCAATTAACTAATCATTATCATCATCATCATCATCATCATCATCATAATCATTATCGTCATCATCATCATAAATCCAAAGAACATGTGGGGTGCACGGTGTGTTTCACATCTAATTTACACCAACCTGTGTTGGCTTAAGGGGTGTTTTTACTTCTCCTTTTTTACATTTTGAGAGAGTAATTTGATATTTGATATGACTGCACATTTTAGTGAATGTAGCTGGTTAGAAAAAAGTGGATTTAGTTTTACTTGTAAGCTAT
>JAQMYF010000027.1:38386657-38403398 GCA_030014195.1 Neosilurus mollespiculum
TAATCAACGACATTACTTATAACTGTAAAATCCAGCTATATTGCTTCTAAGCTTCTGTCTGTCAAAGTATTCATCCAAGAATGTCCACTAACAAAGCCTATCTATCTATCTATCTATCTATCTATCTATCTATCTATCTATCTATCTGCTCTCTATCTCTCTCTCTCTCTCTATCTCTCTCTCTGTCTTGCTGTCTATTTAGCTTTTGTATTATTTGTATGCCTCTGAGAGGAAAATAATAATGAAAAAAAATGGCATGGAATGTGATTAGTTTAAAATAAATATCCAACCCATCAGAAGCTTCCTTTGCCTGTTCAGTAGCCTGGGGACACATGGGCTAAATTCTAGCATAATAAAATCAGATAATGAATTTAGTCACCCACATATTTTAATATTTAATAAAGCCACAGTGATGCTATTCAGGAAGGTGCATATATTATTTGCCTTGTTTCCTTCAGCAGAACTTGCCACAAGCGTATCATTGTATTCAGAATAATTGTATTAGATAAAAATCAATATCGCAAAATAAAATTGGCAAACTATTATTAATAACATCCCCTGTATGTTACCTAAGGTACTTACTATACTGATTATGACACATTTTTAATTCAGTGAAAAGCCTTCAAAACACTATCACTATTATCTTTTTTGCATTGAGTGTGTGTGTATGTGTGTGTGTGTGTGTGTGTGTGTGTGTGTGTGTGTGTGTGTGTGTGTGTGCGTGTGTGAGTGAGAATAACCTTTTACTGTGTGTGAGCTTTAACAAATGTAGATATTGTGTATTGTTTAATCACTACAATTTGTTTTGTGAACCACTACATTGTGTAATGATGAAAATCATGCACAAAATCAAAGATCATCTTTTTATTTTCACTCATTTTATTATTTACTTATTTTTATTTCACTCATTGCAGCACTTTTTGTTAATTATGTAGATTAATATTTACAGATATCCTACTCAAGTGGTTTTCATCTAAATACATTTTCTCATTATTATCCTAACTGCTTCTAACTAGCACAAATATCTTAAATTGTACAAACTATACAAAATCTGTAAATCTTTTATTTGTAATATCAAACTTTAATATTGACCTGTATAAATAAATACACTTCTCGGGTAATTTTCTTTTTTTTTTAAATAGGGCAAATCTCAACCTGAAAAAAATAGAATAAGCTTTTAATGGAGCTAACAACGAATCCCTGGTCAGAAAATGAGTGAGAATGAAAATGATCACCATTATGCTGCTACAGCAAAGTGAAGGGAAAAAACTGGAAACAGTGAAATTCACTTACTGTATGTTTTCTTTTATGCAAAGATAAAGTCATTCAAAGATTTCAATATTTTATCTGAAATTTAAACTAACACGTATTGGTGTCTAACATTTTCCAAAATATCTTCTGGCTCATTTTGTTTTTCATTATTTATATAAATAAATATGATTTAAAAAATAGTCTATCACAAACCTGAACTTAAATAGAACCAGAAGTGACAGTCATCTTCAGATACAATAGAAAATGCAGTTGGTCAAATCCCGAATTTTCTCCTCATTAATGTGTGCCACAAAATAAATAACAATAAGTCCTGAATTTGTGTTCAATATTCAGCCACTTAGCAAAATAAGCCAATTTTCCCCTAATCCTAGTCCAAATGTGTGTTTTTATAGTTTTCAGAAAATGAAATTTAACACGAATGTAATTTTTCCACATAATACCAAAAATGACTTGCTTGGTTGTGCAGTACACTCAAGAAATCAATCAGACATGCCAAAACATTAGTTTCTTTTTTCACCGTGAGGGATCAGTGGGGGACGGTGTTGGTGAAGAAAAGCTAAGGGAGCGTGCAAGGCTGGGAAAGCAGTAAACATGGCGGCTCTCAGGTTTCCCCACCACCATTCATATCTCCCTCTAGGGTCATTATTCAGCCTGTTTGCTAATTCAGCTTTTCCTTTAAAACCAAAGTGGAGGGAGAAAAAACCCAGCCTCAATATATTGGCGCAACATCATATTAGTCCATATCCGCTGCATGTGACTGATGGTTATTACTTTGCGGGTCATTTCATGTTTATGCTATAGGACAGTATCTTTAAGCAGCTCATATTTTACATGTGACAAAACATCAGTCTGGCTCTTTTCACTAGACTCATTGTCGACAAAAACATTCAAAATAAAATAAGCAGAGGCCCTCTGCACCTCTGCCCTGCTGAGAGCTTGTCCGATTTACCCATCTCTCTCTTTATTATTTCTGCAGCTCACTCACTGCTTTAAGCTGTAAAGTTAAGCATCTTCTACATTAAATGTACACAAACTTCACTTTATTAGACCACAAACCATAATTTAAACACCCAACACTAAACAGGAAAATAAGCCAAGAGGGAGCATAAAAAGTCACTGCTCAGGCCCATCCAGGAAACATTTTAAATGTCACTAATTGTGACCAAAGATATCCTTAACAGCATCAATGCATCATTTGAGCTGAGACAGTTTGGCTTAATGCAGGCCTAATGCAGTGAGCGGGAGCTTGTTTTTATTACTGTGCCGCTGACTGTTTGTGCAATTTCTCGATTTCCTAAAGCCCATGATGACAGGCCCTCTCATTGAGCCGAGCCCCAGCAGATGTCCAAACACTGGCTAATGTAACCCAGCAGGGCCAGAGCACTCCAAGTGGCATGGGAGGTGGGGGGCTGGAGAGCAGTGTCCAAAGCAGAGTAGCTTAAATGGAATGGTCTGTGAGTTCACACATCTCTGGAAATAGGCAGTTTAATGTAATGGAGAGGTTTAGCAGCTATAAACAGAGCAGGACATCTTTGGCCCTTCATAGTCCTGACAACATTGTCTCATGTGCCTCACACTACGAGGGCTATTGTGAGTAATCATTTGACGTTTCACCCCAGTTATGGTAATAATTGGAGAATGCATAAGTTGAGTATGATCATAATGTGACCTCAAGACTTTGGACTGTTGTGGACATAATATAAACCCCAATGTATTTTCTGCAAGAAAATATCACTTTATGGCTTATAATAAAACTTTCCATTACTGTTTTGACTGCATGCAAATGATATATTTTAAATAACAGCCTTTGTCTATGAGTCAAAACTCATATCTCATCATGGTTATACTAAGGTGACCTTACAGCTTATTTTTAATCCTGACCACTTGCTAATGTATAGAGCTCTTATGAGGAAAAGAGTTCAATAAAACAGGATCATCTGTCTAAAAGCAAGTTGGCTCAGAGAAAATCAATGTGATATTGTATACTCTGGTGTCATGGAGCCTTTCAGAGTCATTTGTGAAGCATCTAACTGCTCTCTCTCTCTCTCCCTCTCTCTCTCTCTCTCTCTCTCTCTCTCTCTCTCTCACACACACACACACACACACACACACACACACACACACACACACACAGACTTCCTATACATTATAAATGTATCATCACCAAGGTCTTTTGGTATAAATAATAGCACCTAATGCCAAACCATGGGAATTCCCAGTAGTCTGATGGAGGTTGACTAGTATATGTAACTTTATATTCAGCCTTGATGTCATCATGTATATTGTAAAGTGCTTACAGACCATTGTGATTACACCTCTTTTTTAAGGTCAGCTTTATGATTTGGTGTAAATTCATTGCGCATTGAGTGTATTTGGGCAGTGAGAGACGTTTTGATTTAGTTAAATTCCCTGAGTTATCATTTTGGTAAACCAAGTCTTCCTCATGCATATTTACTAAATTGTAAATATCCTGTCTGCAAAATAAGAAGATTGCTGAAGACGAAGAAGGGAACACATGTCTATTCTTTACTCAGATATCTAAGTTATCTGTCATGCAATTAGAAAAGACGTAGTTTAATAAGAAAATCAGATTTTAATTATATGATTGCACATGATTTATGTTTTTCATATTTTGGGGTTTTGGCAAATGTGTGTGAATGATTCCATTTATTTGGACATCTCAGAATGGGAACCATATTCTGATGAATAAGTGTTTGTTTTTATGGTCATCTATGTTCCATATTTGTTTTATAACCAAGCATTTCAATCTAAACTTTCTGCATGAATATGATGGTCCAGTTGAGCGAACTAAAAACACACCTGAATGAAATATTTGGAAAATTGATTTTGTTTTGTACCACATGGCCACAACGGAAAAAAGTCACCAAATGCCACTGAAAGTCAATATGTTTAAATCTGCAAATCATTTTTGCATCAAATATACAATAAAGCTATTGATGCTTAAACATGCTATCCTGTTTTTTCAGAATACAACAAGCAGATATTTACATGGCATTGTTAAAATTGTTTTGAATATGGTTTGAAAATCATTGACTGTTGGCATTTACATTCATGGTTCTGTCTAATAATTTTAGGATGATAACGTTTCCTTAAACCTTTTTCCAATGTTTTAATAAAGTGATGGTGTGGATACAGCGTAACTCTCATGAAATCCCTGACTAAAGCTTTAAAACCATAAAAGTGTGATCACAGCAATAAATATATTATTAACATACAGTGTTTTCAGATAATGCTTTAAACAGATTTTTATTTTTTGCTCAATTGCTAAAGATAATTAAAAATACTTTTAAAAAACAAAACCAAAAAGAGAATAAAAGTTAATTCAAGTTAGAGATAGAGTAGTAAAAGTAATACAGGGATAAATTAAAACAGAATATATGTAATGCAATCAGAGTAAATGTTTGTAGATAAAATTAGTTTAAGGGTCTATGACTCACCACAAGCCGTTTTCTGCATAACATTTCCTTTTTTCCCCTTAGATGCCGGAGTTAAAGGAGATATTTTACATGACTCACTAAATGAGACTCCAGACCAGTGATTCTGGAGGCAGTTTGACTAAACAGACAAAAAGTTTGTTGACAAAATGTTGTTATTGTACATGCATACTTTTGTCATACAGTTGTCATTAGGGAATTGTGTCTTGTGGTTAAATGAGACCACAGTCATACTTTTTGTTCATGCCCCCTTATCCACTATAAAATATGGTGATGGATCGTTGATGCTTTTGGGCTTCTGTGGCTGTTGTTTCAGGGACTTTTGAAGATTGATAGTATCCTGAATTCTGCTAAGTACCAGGACATTTCAGTCTAAATCCAGGTTGCCTTTGCCAGGAGGATCGAGCTTGGCCACAGATAGATCTCTAACAAGATTATATTAACTCCAAAACACCAAACTTCAATTCAACACACAATTTATTGTAGGAACAAAAAAATCTATGTTTAATGACCAACCTTTTTTTAAGCTTAAATGCTATTAAACATGTCTGTTAAGAATTTAAAAGTTGAATTGACAGAAGTCCATGTCCACAAGTCTGCAAATATTGAAGAGCTTAAACTGTTCTGCATGAATATCCACTGTGGTTCAAACTTTGTTAGACATTATAGTAAGAGGATCAGTGGTGTTCATGTCATCAGAGAGGGTGTCACCTTATATTAAGTATGTGGAGGTTTTATACCAGTGTTGAATTTTGTGTTAATTTGATTTGATTCGAGTTTATTGGGTAAAAATCATCTCTTAACCTTGAGCACCAGCTCAGGCTCCTTCCCCACTAGAGAGGTCCCAAGAGAGGTCTTCCATGTCCCAAGAGCCAGAGTCAGTAGCCGAGAACAGAACTCGTGCCTTCGACTGCCACCCAGCTAACATTGCACCCAACCCCTATAGCCCCTCCCACAGGTGGTGGGTCCATGGGAGGGTGAGCCCATGTCTTCTCTTTGGGCTGGACTTGGCCGGGCTCCATGGGCAGAAGTCTGACCACCAGATGCTCACCTTCAAGCTCCTTGCCCAGGCCTAGCTCCAGGGGGGTGATGAGACATAGTCAGGCTCACCTTGACACATAGATTGGGCTCGGAATCTACCCCTCTTGAGAGGGGCACCCTAGGTCGCAGTTCGATGATCAATTTTGTGGTCACGTCATTGGACTTGTGGCTGCATGTTCTGGACACTTGGGAGAAGAGAGGAGCTAAACTGTGAACTGATCACTACCTGGTGGTGAGCTGGTTTTAATGGCAAGGAGTCCACCCTCCAGATGTGGGAGACCCAAGCGTGTAGTTAGGGTCTCCTGGGAATGATTGGTCTCCTGTGAGAAAGGCCTATAACTCCAACCACCAGCAGAACTACTACCATATCCCAAAGGAGGCAGGGGACAAAGAGTCTCAATGGGCCTGAACTCCAGCAGCCTGGAGTTGTGGCCAGAAGGTCATTGGTGCCTGTTGTGGCAGCAACCCCCGAACCAGGTAGTGGACACCTATGATGAGGGGGGCTGTCAAGCTGAGGAAGGAGGCCTTTAGGGTTGTTTTGGCTTGTGTTACACCCAAGGTAGTGGACAGGTACTGGCAGACTAACTGTTCTGCAGCCTGTACTGTTGCTGATGCAAAAAATCTCAGGTGTGAGAGGAGTTCAGTGAAAGCCTGGAAAGTGACTATTGTTGGCCTCGAAAAGGTTCTGGACTACTATCCAATGCCTTAGGAGGGGGAAGCAGTATTCCACAAACACTGCTTACAGTGGAAGTGGGGAGCTACTCACCTTGACCTGGGATATTATTGGGAGGTGGAAGGAATACTTTAAGGACCTTCTAAATCCCAACAACACACCCTCCATGGTGGAGAAAGACCCAGAGGGTTCAGGATGGGGTCTGTCCATCACTGGGGCAGAGGTTGCCGTGGTAGTCAAAAAGCTCCTCATTCGCTGGGCTTTGGGTGCGGACAAGATCCACACTGAATACCTCAGGGATCTGGATGTTGTAGGACTGTCTTGGTTGACACGTCTCTGCAACATCATGTGGTCATCAGGGGCCATATTTCTGGATTGTCAAACTGGGGTGGTAGTTCCCCTTTTTAAGAAGCGGGACCGTAGGGTGTGTTCTAACTATTATGGAATCATACTCCTTAGCCTACATGGTAAAGTGTTTTTGGGAGTACTGGATAGGAGGATCCGACCAATGGTCAAACCTCAGATTAAGGAGGAACAATATGGTTTTTGTCCCAACAGCAGCACTCTAGACCAGCTCTACATGCTCTACAGGATCCTGGAAGGGGCATGAGAGTTTGCCCAATCTGTCCATATGTGCTTTGTGGATTTGGAGAAGGATTTCGAACGTGTCCCTTGGGTTATCTTGTGGGGTGTGCTCTAGGATTATGGTGTACCAGACCCGTTGCTACAGGCCATTCAGTCTCTGTATCACCAGAGCCAGAGTTTGGCCTGCACTGATAACAACAGGTCGAATTCGTTTCCAGAGAGGGTTGGACTGTACACAAGCTATCCTTTGTCACCTCTTCTGTTCATTATTTTTATAGACAGAATTTTTATGCGCACCCAAGGTGTTTGAGGGGGTTCTGGTTTTGTGGCCATAGAATCTCTTCTCTGTTTTCTGTGGATGATGATGTCCTTTTGGCTTCATCAAGCTGGGACTCCCAGCTCTCGTTGAGGCGATTCACAGGTGAGTGTGAAGTGGCCAGGATGAGAATCAGCTCCTCCAAGTCCGAGGCTATGGTTCTCAGCCGGAAAACGGTGGAATGCACCCTCCAGGTCTGGGATGAGGTCCTGCCCCATGTGGAGGAGTTCAAGTATCTCTGGGTCTTGTTCACAAGTGAAGGATGGAGCGGGAGACCGACAGGCGGATCGGTGCAGCCTCTGCTGTAAAGTGAAGCTTGTACAAGGTCGTCGTGGTGAAGAGGGAGCTGAACCAAAAGACAAAGCTCTCAATTTACCAGTCAATCTACATTCCTACTCTCATTTATGGTCATGAGCTTTGGGTAGTGACTGAAAGAACAAGATAGCAAATACAAGTGGCTGAAATGAGCTTTCTTCACAGGGCATATAAGGCTTACTAGTCTGTTGATACTAGAGGAGTGAGGGCTGTTCTAACAAGGATGAAACTCACTAAAGCCCTGAGGCCATGGTTCTGTATCCCCAACATGCCATCTGGATCAGGTTCCTCTTCCGTAAGGGATTCAAGTTAGATTGAGTTATGGATTTGCCAGAAACTGACTTAGTGTGCAACACACACACACACACACACACACACACACGCACACACACACGCACACGCACACACAGAGCCTATTGGTTATTCCGGAGTAAAAAGGAGAGAGTGTGAGAATGAGTGGGGGAAAGTGAAGGATGGAAACTAAGAACGTAGAAGGAAACAGTAGAAGAACAGAGAACGAGTCTATAAAAGAAACAAGGAGCTTAAAATAAAGTAGAACAATGACAATTCTTTATTTGAAGAATGGGGGGGGGGTGAAGGAATGAAAGTTGGAGAGGGACAGTCGAGGAAAGAAAAAAGGGAGGTGAGGATGGATGGCCATACAGACCATTGGGAGCACTCTAACAGCCTCTCGCTCTCAGGTGTCCAGTCGATAACAGATGCATTAGTCTCCAGCTCTGTGCCGGTTTTGGGTTTAAACACACATTTTCTTAATACAACATGACCCCATTTCCTCCACTCATTAATCATGAAACACGATTAGACTCGCCCCTTCAGTCTCTACTGTCCAGCCGCCTTAATATCAGGCCGGGAAAGCGCTTTGCCCTTTGATATTACTGGTCTCTTTAAAAATCCAGCAGTTGACTGAGATGGAGTGTGCGTTGTGCTTTTTGAACTGGGATGTGAAACATGATTGTTATTATTTCTTGATTGGTTACAGACCTGAAGAAGGGGTAAAGTCATATGATCTAGTACTGCACACTGGTATTCAGACTTCAGAATTAGCTATACAATTAATACAGGTTATAGACAAGTATATTGCTTTGCTTGCAGAGTAGAAGCTTGTCTCAGAATGCACACACTTCTCTGCTGAAGTAGTTGAACTAAATTAGAGTAAGGTTATAGTTTCTGCTCTAACTGTAGTAGGTCGAATCACAGTGCTAATATAATGCAAATTCCTAACTCTTATTAATCAGTACTTCTACATTAAAAATAAACAGTATGATATAATGACAGGAAATGTTTAATCAAGTGAAATATGAACTAAAACATATAAGTAAGACACTGTGATTAGTCCTGAGATTTAATTCTCCTTAATGAGAATTTAACACCTGTCTTACTGCACCGTGGACCTGATTGTTTCAACAATGATTTGATTATGAACAAAAGGGTTGTTAACATTTTAAGTGCATTGAGAGCTAGCAAACATGAATGATATGCAGTATAATGTATGACTAGCATGACAGTTAATAACTAGCTGTAAGAGATAGTCTTTAAAAAATCTATTCACTTCTGTCACACAGTTACATAATTCATATAAGATGATGAACTGTAAAGTTGCATTACAATTATTCTCATACATTTTTCTGAGGAAAAAATATATAAATATACCTGTGTTTTTCAACAGGAGCAGAAACAGAGTAAACTGCCCAGGAGTCTTTTGTGTCAGAATGGACAGGAGGTAAACGAAACTGGGTTCTGAGGGCCACCAAGACCCAAAGCCCCAGAAGGTTGGTGCAGGCTTGGCATCACTTGCTAAGTGCCATTCATGCGCATAGTAGATAAGCATAAGCAGCTCACCCACTTGCATATACTTACACACACAAGCATTTCCTAAACCCATTCATGAGAAAATAGTTTCCCAATAACTCTTAGGTGAGTGTTCATAAGAATAAACATGGAAATAATGTCCACATGTGTAGTGCAACTTTGTGCTGTCTTAGATGGTGTTTGTAAAGTTAGAGTGTCTCACACGGTGTTCATGTGGTTACAGCCACTTTTTTTGTCTGGTTCCCTCATTTGCTTAGCCGTCTTGGCAAGACAAAAGCCAAAGCTGTGGCTGTATTAATGACTGACAAGATGTTGTGGGAGAAGTTACTTTGTGTATACAGTTACCTTAGGTAATAGCGTGAACAACGAGACACATGGTATTCTAATACACACATACACACACAGAGATGGTATTTCAATATAGGGCAGCATGTAGCATTTTCTGTCTATGTGGTTTCCTGTGAAAACCAAGCAGCTGATTCCACCTTTAACCACCACAACGACCCTGATACCAGATACTCGTCCACACATACACACACACACACACACACGCACACACACACACACACACACACATACACACATAGAGAGAGAGAGAGAGAGAGAGAGAGAGAGAGAGAGCTCTTAGGGTTGCCAATTTTCAGAAATGTCTCAGAAGGGATACAAATACAAAGGTACTCTTATCTCATTTAATGGACTTGCACTTTAAAATGTAGGCTAATTAATAATATGAATATTAGCATGTCTTCCCACAACTGTGACATAAGAGCTATCAAGAAACGTTAAAGGTTATTTAGCTTAGTAGTTAAAACAACTGTTCTCAAATTAACAATAAATAAATAAATAATAGTGCATTAACAATTAAATAAATTAAATAAAAGTAATTAAATAAAAAATAGTGTTGGCTGCACAGTGATTATTGTGGTTAGCATGTCCAGCTAACAACAAGAAGGTCATGGATTTGGCGAGGGCATTTCTGTGAGGAATTTGCATGCTCTCCAGTGCTTGTGTGGGGTCTTTCTCCAGATACTCCAGGTTCTTCCCACAGTCCAAATACATTAGGTAATTGGATATTCTTGATTGCTCGAGGTGTGAGTGTGAATGTGAATGGTTCTGTGTGTGTTGGCCCTGCAAGGGACTGGTGAGCTGTTCAAGGTGCATCCCACCTTCACACAGAGTTGGCTGTGATAGGCCTCAGCCTCTCTGCATCCCTAGTAGGATTAAGAGGATTGACAAATTGTTATAAGCTAATCTCAGTTCACACTGCTGACAATTTGCACGATCTGAAGGCACTGATTGATGTATTCATTATTTGGTATTGAAAAATGATGTAGGGTCACAAAACATAAAAGCCAGTTGACACCCTGTCACCCCAAGACTAAATTATGTGTTTCTAAAAGAGAGAAATATGCTTAAAACCGAGTATAAAAACTATTGTTGAAATTGTTACGGCTTACATGATCCTTTTCCACAGTAAATAATTGCACAATGTTACATTTCACCACCACGTGCATTAGCTAGGCTTTGTGTGCTTACCTCTCATGTTACCAACAAATTATCTTGGCAGTAGAAGCAGTAATAAGGTAAAATGAAATGCAGTTCTTTTGAAATTCAGATTATGGGTAATATAAGGCATGCATCTTTTATAACACTGAAATTGTGCCATGGGCTTAAGGTAGCACAGACACTACTACAAGGGCTCTCCAAGTGAACATGATGACCAAATCAATGAACCCTTGAGCATCTATCAATATCCATTCCTCATGTAGCCTCTTAACCAGCCTGGGCGACTTAAGTACAAAAGGTCCCACCTCATTAACATGAATTCCCTTATCAACTTCTTTATGTCAGAATGCTTGTCTGCCATTGGAAAGCAGAAAAACCCCATAGAATTATTCTCTTGTCAGCTGGGGATCTGAGCATTCTTAGACAGAAACAAGAAGTCACAAGATGCAACAACTTTTCAAAAGAATACAATAAAGACATATGTTACCTTTTTTGCTCTCTGTGATTTGATACATTTTACTCTGTGACCAGTTGCCATGGTAGATACTGCAGTTCATCGTATACATGCACATTTAGTTAGAGTCTAAGATCAAGAGTAATACATTTTTACATCCACTTGCTTTGTCTGTCTGGTTGAAATTGCTCACTTTACTCATGTTTAAACCATGTTGTGGTGAAATATGGGCTTTCTGGACCTTACTCAAACCCATCTCACTCTTCAGCTATTTCAGAGAGAGCATACCCTACACTTTATCCTTCTCAAGAAAGAGGAATTGCTCCTCTTTCTTGCTTTTTGCTCTTTCTCATTCTTTCTCCCTCCTTCTCGTCCTCCTCCCTTGGCGCACACTTGGGAGGGCAGACAAATTCCTGTGGGCTATCGGGTTACCCGTTGCCGTGGTAACAGGTGGGAAGGCAGCTCCATTAATCATTTAGAGCGCGGCCGAAGTGGAGGTCGGTCTGATTGCAGCGGATAGGGTATCATCTCTGTGCTCCACTGGGGACCTCCTTGATTTGAATTAGAAAAGATTAGGCCTGCTTTCCCCTCCCCACACACACCCACCACCAAGGCCCACCATCATCATTGGCCTACCCCTATCATGTGACCATGTTTCATGGAGCCACGCGGATTAAGAGATCGGAGCCAAACGCTTGTTTTTCAGACACTCACTGAAACATAAGACGCGCACAGGTGTCTACAGCAAGAAGCCTCAAGTCTGTTAAAAAAGGACAAAGATCATGTATGGACCTCCTGGGCACTTTCCCTTCTCTCATCCCATCTTGCTTTCCTCAGTCACTGCCTCTTTGATATTATCAGATACACGTTGCTGCACTTTTTTCAAGCTGGATCCCATAACTCACTTGAATTTTCCCTGACACTTTCTTCTTTTGCAGACCAATGAAATGATGCATTTGCTGTAGAAGCTTTTTATAACTTAATACAAATACACTTTTTATGAGTGTGTAGGACAAGCAGTTCTGCAGGAGAGACGACAGAGGAAAATTGAGTCTGGATGAGTGTGTGGGCATAGGTAGTGTGAGGAAAGCCAGTCCTGTGCTTGGGGGAAAAGGGAGTTGAAATCTGGGTTTGATAGCTGAGGTCAGTACATTTGGACTGGTTCAGGCCAGTGAAATGTGATGAACAGTGAAACGGCTGGAAGTGTTAGTCCGTGAGAAGTGGCCCTTGGGCACTCTTGGCGGGGCTCCTCGGCCCCTAATGACAGCACCATGACTTTTGATTTATGAGGCCGTAGTGAGTAGGACACACAGAGCCACAAATCACACCGGCTATGAAATAGTGGTGCAGCAGCTTCCACTGTGAGCAGCTCCCAAAGGTGCCTGCCAAATTTACAAGCCACTCCAGCACTTCAAACACTTGCCATAACTTAAACCTAGACGATTTTATTGTTCTGTGGAAGTTAGGGGAAGGGGCACACTAGGGAAGGACAAGGTAGAAAGATAGATGGGCTGCGGAAAAATTAAAACCTCTTTTGTCTCAGACAATTAAAATTCCGATGGTTGCTGAATCGAGGAGTTACAGATTCCTTGCTCAGCACAGCAGGTCCTGGTAATAGAGCTTAAACTAATACTAATATGAAATGAGTCCAAGCTGTTTTATCTTCATGGTTTCAGAGCTTTTTCTCTCTCCCTGCAGTCCTATGCATAGATGGGGGAGTGCAGCATCCATGAAAAAGTTGTCCAATGAGATTATTATTGCCATTCCTCATTAAAGTTAATGATTTTGACACCTTACCTGTCCATGTTACATGGTATTTGGCTGGTATGTGGGCTTGTTAATGTCCAGTCTAATAAGTGTTGCAGTAGTTGCAGCCATGGGGAACTAAATAGCTGCTGGCTAGAAAGTCAGATTGTTAAACAAAGGCAGATTTAAGATATAGGGTATTCTAGACAGAATTGACTGAAGAGACTGATGCACAGAAGAGCAAGATAGAGCAAAGTCTGTGGTATATACACAGACAGGTAATAAATGAAAGGAAAAATCAAGCTTTGGTGTTTATTAAGGTGTTCTGCCTTCATGAGCAAACAGAACAACTTTAGCACTCTTTGGCATGAATTCTACAAGTCTCTGGAACTGTACTGGAGTGATGAACATCTTACATCTAGTTGCTGACAGTGTCTAAATTTAGGTCCAGATCATCTCACAGATTTTCAGCCGAGTTATTACATATTCTTGTCCTTGTGTCATATACACAGAGTGATCATTATAAAAGGGACATAAAGGTAGAATAAAGGTTATGAGACATCCGTATTGATTTGCACTGACCCTTCACTCTAAGAGGACAAGTGCATCTAATCAATTCATCCATCCATCCAGCCAGCCATACATCTATCCATTATCTGTACCACATGGTTTTGGACTGCAGGAGGAAACTGGAGTACCAGCAGGATCCCCACAAGGACAGGGAGAACATGCAAACTCACTACAGAAAGGCTCTTGGCCAAGACCCAGAACCTTTTCACTGTGTGGTGAAGGTGCTAATAATTGAGATTCAATCTGCTGCCCCTTGATCTAAACACTAGCCTCCAAACCAGCCCCAGAATTTCAACATTTGTCATGTGTGCATATATTTACAATACTCCAAGTTTACATTCACTCCCTCATAATAGTTGAAGATAATCAGCTTTTACATCCTAAAGTTAGCCTGTGTAGAAAGGCAGCATAGGTAGTGTCATTTCTGAAGCTTAGCCTAGTGAAAACTACATGAACAGTACATGGTCTATCTCTGTTATCTATATGAACTGAATCTATCCTGTTCTGATCCCTTTATGAGTGTGCCAGTTTGCTCACTTTGTCTGACACTCAAGGTAAACATAAGCTGATAAGATATCCTTTATCATCAGACATGGTTTGGGTTGACCCTAATGTTGAAGATAAATAATATACCATTTGATAGAACATAAAAGTTATGAAAGACATGATGCTGGCCATTTATTTTTGTAATTTTATTTATTTATTCCCTCCATTGCAGATAATGAAACTAAAGCACATGTTTTGTGAACAATTTTATTAGCATGTAAATTAAACTGAGTAAAAAATCTTACAAATCGTTATTTATTTATTTATTTATTTATTCATTCATTCATTCATTCATTCATTCATTCATTCATTTATTTATTTTATTATACGAGTCATACAGGTAACAAAGATACACACAAGCTACATCTGTGCACAGGTTCACAATAGGAAGCATGCTACAGTAGAGTATTATGAGGACAGCTTTGATTTCCTGAACAAGTTGATGAAAAACAGAGTCCAGACACTAGAGGAGGTAGAGGGAGAAGAGGGAGCTCAGAGCCATGCACTGAATTGAGCCACACTACAACAAACACTGCAGGGACATTCTCGCAGTTTGACTTTAATTAAGCACACCAAGCATGCCTCGGAGGAACAATAAGACATCTGTGTGTATGTATGCCTGTTTGTAAGTAAGAGGGAAGGATATTCAATAAGTAAAGAATCAGATATTAAGCAACAATGTAAAAAAAAACCTTTGGGCATAGGAGAAAAGCCTGCATCAGCAGTCAGTTTCTGTGCTACTTAGATTTTTGCTCACATAATTTCTATTGTTCTTTTTTAATCATACACATCAAAGCATAATTCATTATCTATGGTATGAGTCTTTGTATTGAGTTTATATCATGTTCTACATGTAAATAAACCTCATGTTGATAAGTAAGCAGTATGTAATTTTTACAGAAATAGTATCAGGTTTTAATAATGGTGCTATTTCTGTTAAAATAAAAAAAGATAATCATGAATCTGTCAGGCTTGGAAGAGAGGCTGGATGCAGCCCTGAGTTATACCCTCTCTACAATTTATTGCCGATATAATATTACCACATTTCTGCTAAAGTGCTTGTGAGCAGGTACAGCACAAAAATGTATCATTCTTTTACTGATACAACAACAGAAACAGGGAGACAGTAAAATAGCATGGGGTGACTCAAAATCATCCCAGATTGATTCCAGAGCTGAATTTTACAGCCTGAAACGTATACTTGCTCTGCTTCCTAATCCTGTAGAGTCTTGTCCATTCTCCAGATGACCAGCTCCCATAAAGCAGACATTGACGCAACACCTTTCACTGCTTAATTCCTTCCTGACATTTTCTTTTTTGTTCTTTATGCTCATACTTTGGTTGACATCTAGAGGGATCAATGTTTCTTCATTGACAGGAAATTTTAAAATCCTGCATTTTGTTTCTCAGAGTTTTCTTTTATTACAGGATGGTTTTGTTTTACCCTTCAATCTCACAGATGTCATAATAGCTCCAAGCTCTTCTGATCTGTATCACTGTGATGCTCCTACAGGCCAAGACCAAGACCAGACAAACCCTTTTTCCCCTCACTGTCTCTCACTGTTTTGTGTTCTTGAGGTCTAAAAGGAGAACATAACAGATCATCCACAGGAATTCAAAAATTTATGCATTTTTAAGTATTACAATTGCCAGTAAAATTTCCAACATAACTTCCACCTTGTTGTTTTTTGCTACCTTTATTACAATAAGGTTTTCACTGTAGGCTTCATTTTTAACAAGAGGCAGTTGTGGGGTGTAGCATTTATGAATTAAACCTGACTGACCATTAAAATCTCCTTCATATGAAAATAAACCAACTGGAAGTCCAGCTATTCTCACCAAACAAGATGAACCGATCTGACTTAGTGTTTAGCAAAATACATAAATGTTGATATTCATACTTCAACAAAGTCAGCTTTCTCCTGCTCACCCGTCACTCAGAGGGGAAACCCGCTTCAGTTGCAACTGCCAAAAAGAAGATCATGTGTCGTTTCCTGTTCCTCTGTTGTCTGCCTGACCTTGTCTGCGATCCTCCTTATGCCTCGTGTTTTCCCACTAGTTTGTAGCCATCTGCATCTTCCGGTGCCCTGATACACAGAGGGTCAGCCAGGGTGCTAATGCCCACTGGCTAGGTTGTTGCTCTTAGAACTGGCAGGGAACCAGACTTTTTTCCACTGCACCCATATTATAAAGAAGGACAAAAGGACAGATGTTAGAAAATTCCTTGTGGAGGCCTAATTCCAACTCTCACTCTGTCTTGTATGATTCAGTGGGAACTGTGCAGTGCCATTCCAGTGTGTGTATATATATATATATATATATATATATATATATATATATATATATATACTGTATATATTTTTTCCCATTCATTAATCTATTAATTTCTTTTTCTTTTTCTTTTTTTTTTAATAAAAAAAAATCTATTCATT
>JAQMYF010000027.1:38449317-38461789 GCA_030014195.1 Neosilurus mollespiculum
TTTAAAGCACTTCTGTAAGTCGCTCTGGATAAGAGCGTCTGCTAAATGATGTAAATGTAAATGTAAATGTAAATATTTGTTGTCACAAGCACACAGTGACCATTCTTTGTCATAAATTCCTGTAAGTGATTTAAAGGCTTCTTGGTAGCGTCTCTGACCAGCTTTCTTCTTGCATTTCCATCTAGTTTGAATGAACGGCCTGATATGGGAGGAGGGCTAGTAGTACTAAACACTTTCCACTTCTTGATTTTGGCATGTACTGTTCTCCTAGAGATTGATAAAGCCTTTGAATTTCTTGTATCCATCTCCTGACCTGTATCTGCCCACATCCCTAAGATCTTTTTACAGTGCTTTGATTAATCGCAGGTGAATATCAGTTAGCTAGGTGTCCAGTGGAGATGGTGATTAGTTCACTAAGATGATTAAACCATCTTAGTGTCTCTATTTATTCATTTATTTGTTTACTTGCTTGTTTGTTTGAACTGTTGCTATTATATCTTTTATCTGGCTGTTAAAAATTACCTTGAGTACATAGAGCTTTAAACCCACTGTATAAACATAAAACTAAAACACCAACAAAATTAAAAATTACCTCCATGCTTATACTCAAGTTCCTTTCATCACATTGTCTATGTGCATTGATTAATTGTGTTTTCCATGTTTCACCTAGAAGGGGATGGGTTTCCTTTTGAGTCCACTCAGGTTTCATTGCCACCATTGCCTCTGGCTTGCTCCTGTATTAACACACCATACTTGACAACATAGGTTACATATTATATAGCCATTTTAGCCATTTATAGCCACTGTATAACAATTACTGCCATTGCTTAGCTGTTTTGCAGTTACTGGTTATAGATTTCCTGTGATGGCCTGATGAGCTGTCCAGGTTGTACTCTGCCCCCACCCAGAGTTGGCTGGAATGGGTGCCAGCCTCCTCACAACCCTAATTAAGATTAAGCAGTTCAGAAAATGAATGAATGAATGAGAAAATGAATGAATAAATGGTTATAGATTTCTAACTCAGTACTAGACTTGGAAATAAAAAGGTGGTAAGTTCAACCTAGAAAAAAAGCCCAGAAGCTTTTCCTTAAGGACAAATTGAAATCTATATTCAGATTTCTGTAAAGCTGAAACGGTATCTATTATTAACAACAGCACACATAATAGCAGTAAAAAAAGTGCCATGTTTTCACTGTGTTGTACTGTTGACTTATGACAGGCTAATTAATTATTTGCAGGAATGACCAGATGTATGGAGACTCTTAATAAATTCATCAATGAGTGTACATTACAGTAGATGGTCAGAAAAATTTGTTCTGGCTGCATTTGGTGACTCCAGGTTTGGGTTTTGTCCCGTCCAACCCTTGCACATCAGTCAGTCATTAATCCATTGTGTATGTTGCTATGTCCCCATTTGTATTTCTGTTTATTCTCTGTGTTTTTCAGTGTTCGATGGTGGTGGTGAGATGGGTGTTTTGTTTATCTGTCACCTTTAGTCCCAGTCTACTGCAGTGAATTCTGTTTCCACTCCAATAAAGGACGTGCTTGAACTTCCGGCCTCCCATGATGTGTCATGATTGAAGGAACGCACTTCCGGTGGTGTATTTAAACAGCAGCAAATCACAGCTCAAAGCACCATCTTCCTTTGTTCTGCTGTGTGTTGTTTATTTCACTACTATCTATGTATTTATTACTCTATTTATGTATTATTATCTCTATTTATGTATGACCTTGTGCCTGGTGCTGACTAATGATTGTATATATTGTAAAAACAATATACAGTGGAACCTCAGATTTCAAACTTAATTTGCTCTTAAATGTTGTTCTAAAACCGATTTGTAAACAGACAAGAAACAATGTATAATGGGTTAATCGGTTCCTGACCTCCTCCTCACTCATCATATTATAATATAACATTCATCATTCATTCATTTTCTGAAGCGATTAATCCTAATTAGTGTCACGGGGAGGCTGGCATCCATCTCAGCCGACTCTTGGCGAGGGCAGAGTACACCCTGGACAACTCGCCAGGCCATCGCAGGGCAGAAACACACCGATGGTTATGCAGCCTACTCTTGACAAAAATCAGCAATGTTTCTTTTACATTCCTCTCACCATAGACAGTGAGAGACGGCCGGCCTTTGATAACCCAGTTAGCTGCACTGGGGGTACAGCAGTGACATCCCGTTGATAGTGGGGCTTGAACCCCAACCTTGGAATCAAAAATCCAGCACCCTACCACCGGGCCACCATTGCCTCATAATATAACATGCCAACTGAATAAAGAATAAAGTTTTAAGTAAGAAAGAAAGTTTAATTTACCAAACATTTCTGTTTAGCCTTTACACATCCAGTAGATGGGGCAGTGGTGGCCAGGTGGAAGGGTGCTGGATTACCGATTCCAAGGTCAGGGTTCAAGCCCCACTATCAATAGGTTGTCACTGCTGTTCCCCCAGTGCTGCTAACTGGGTTATCAAAGGCCAGCCATGTCTCTCACTGTCTATGGTGAGAGGAATGTAAAAGAATGATTGCTGATTTTCGTCAAGAGTACGCTGCATAGTCGTCAGCATGTTTCTGCCCTGCGATGGCCTGGCGAATTGTCCAGGGTGTACTCTGCCCTCGTCTAGAGTCAGCTAAGATGGGCCCCAGCCTCCCCGCGACCCTAATTAGGATTAAGCGTTTCAGAACATGAACAATGAACTATGAACTTTCAATAGATTTCCCAGGTCCTGTAGTGGCTTATCAATGAAAAAATATTGTTAAAAATGTAAAAATGTACAAGAAATAACACACAACACAAGATATATCACTCAAATCTGAGAAAAGTTCAGAGTGGTTGTTCTGTGAGCAAGCGCTGAGTGATGAAACTGATACACACTGCTACTGGCTGTTGCCAAATAGATTGTTCAACAACTGAGCATTTGTACTGCAACCGAGTGCAATTATGGCTTCAAACTTTTTTCAAGAACTGATTTGTTCAAAAAGGGAGTTGTTCAAAAAACCGAGGTTACACTATACATCTATATATATATTCACTTGTGCATAGTGCTGTGGTTAGTAGGAAGCCATTTATTATTTTGGACTGGCCGGATTCAAAAAAGGTGAGCGCTAAAAATAAAATAAACCAGAGCAAATGTAGTCTTCCCACTGAAGTGCTCCATTCATAAGACTGCATCTGAGTTTGCATCTGTATGAATTCCTAACTTCATAAAGGAAGAGTGGGTGAGAGTATGTATTAATGGTGCTTGTTTCACCTTATGGGGTCATACAAGAATTAATATAGACCAAAGTCTCATATTAAAATGTGTTTGATGTATTAAAATGACATGCATCAATACACATGATGGAATTGCATGATAGTCCACATTCTTCTCTAAATTATTTAGGATACTTTCACATGCCTGAGGTGTATATACGGAACTATTTATATCTCTACACCAGACAAAATATTCCATTTGAATTTGGAATAAAATATTCTGAACATTCAGTTTAACTACAGAAACTGCAACTTTCTCTTATTTGACCTTGTTTGTTCACACAGGGATATGAAGCACATCCTTCTTAAAGACAAACACCAAACTGTTCTTCATTTCTGCTCAAGAACAGCTTTAGTACATCTTTTCCTTAATAGAGCCTGGGAGAAGCACAGATACAAAAAAAAAAGTCAGAGGTCAAAGAGCAAAAGTCATTTTCAGACTGTATCGAGGTTGTCAGAGGCACACAGTCACACACAATAGCAGGCTGTTATATGGGTGACATCTTCATAATCGTAGCTATCATGACATGCATAGACACACACACAGTGCAGGACAGGCGTTTGAGGGAGGTCAGCGTCACTGACTTCAGAGGTCTATAACACAGACACACACACACACACACACACACACACACACACACACACACACACACATACACACACACACATACACACACACCAGAGTGAGCAGACTAGCTATTAGTATATGTGAAAACCACACTCTGCAGGCCATGTCCAAAACATTTCCTCAGATACCCTGTCTGAAAAGTATGACAAGTGTTTTTTTACCCATCAGTATGAAAAAATATCTGACATAAGACTATGCTGATAGTGCACTATTATTCCATAAAAATAAACTGCTGTCTATTTCATGATTTATCATGGGCCAGGCTGGGAAATAATGGATCCCTCACCCATGTCACCCTTATCAACATGATTTACTGTATTAATAATCTCTTATTATGACTATGTGATCTACTCTTGTGGGTCCATAAGATGATATTTGTTAAATGAATTTAATTAATTCAGCACTACACAAGAGGACAATAGGGCATAAAAACCAGGGTGAATGAAGTAGAAAAGATAAGGTTTAGTAGAAACAATTCAAGCTAATGGTGCCATCAACTGTTAGTGCACTTCAGAGCCATCATGAGCGCCTGCCTTGAAATGAGAGGATGTGCAACAATCAACCAGCAGACATTAATTTAACTTTAAGAAGAAAGTAATTATATTCTCATGGGTAATATCAAGAGATGATAGATTTTTAGATATTTTGAGCATGACAATGTGGAGTACAATGAGCAAGAAATAAGGAGAAATTCGAGGATCCAGAATAGCTCTGTGTGCCTTCCTGTCATGAGCCAGGGCTTGTATGATGCTGCAGTCAAGCAGTGTCATGAATTCTATGCCTCATACAGGAGACACACTAAGTAGTATTGCCTTTTGGTACATACACAAAGTACTGTAACATTCTAGCTGTTAGCAGATATGGTTTGTGCTTACAGTAAGCTAAATTATTTTATTTGACTTATGAGGAGTTTTACAGATGCCCTACATGTCTAATGTACCTGAGGGACATAAACAGCACTAAGGAAATGGTACCATGGACAACAGTTAATCTTTGACTATTTGACACTTAAAGAAGACAACAGCTTTGTGGGGGATGCACAGCATCGGTTTGGGTTATATTTTATCTTCTTCAGAGCAATGCCAACAAAAGGCTATCCATCCACATTCATCTTTACAGATAATATGAAGGGAAAAACTTGATGATATTTATGAGAGTTAAGACCCTTTCACAACCAACCTATGCTTTCTTTTGTTGTTGTTGTACTACAAATTTATTGGTGCTACAACAGAAGGAACGGATGTAGGTTTAGGTGAGGTGGATTTGAAAGCTGCATAGTTGTATTCATGTATAACATATGTCCTGTACATCTGTCCTGAGGAAAATAGATCAAGTCTGTAAGTCAAATTGTACGATGTTCATGAAAATGTGATATGACGATTGAAGGACAAAACAATTTCTCATGTGAGAATTCGTGTGACATTCCTGTGATACTACCAACTGCTGTGCCGTCCGCTAAATACTGTAAATGTAAATGTAAATGTACTGCATTTAGCAGATGTCCTTATCCAGAGCAACTTGCAGAAGTGCTTTAAAGTCACTATCAGTAAATACATTCTTATACTGGTTTATCAGGACATTAACCAAGTATACCATCAGTCAAAACTCAGTGGGTAGGTGTTGTGTAGGGGATTTTTGTGTGTGTCTGTGTGCATGCGTATGTGAGTGTGTAAGAGTGCTAATCTAAGTACTGCTGAAAAGGGTCATTTTCTCTTGTCTCTTGGTAGAAGGAGGAACCAGTGTAGGGTGTGATAAATTCTTTGAGGTAGGAGGGTGCAGGTCCATTTTTGGCTTTGTAGGCAAGCATTAGTGTTTTGAATCTAATGTGAGCAGCTACAGGAAGCCAGTGGAGAGATCGTAGCAGTAGAGTGGTGTGGGAAAATTTGGGAAGGTTGAAAACAAGCTGTGCACATTGGAATATAAGGAAGTCCAATGGGTTTAAGGTAAGGCAATCATAGGACTTCTGTAGGAAGGCAATCATAGGACTACTATAGGAAGAGCATAATATTCCAAGCACATCAAATAACAAAACAAATGCATATGAAATTCATGCCTATTATTACACAGCTGTAGGACATCATACAACAGACCTAGGAAATGGGCCTGACATCTAGAATGACCTAAAAAACTCAAAGAATGTTAAACCTCCATGACAGTGGTCTACAACAGAATATTTACCACTGAGCCATCACTGTCCCAATATAAAACTACTTCAAATAAATCTATTCACAACTGTCATGCATTAACTCATTTTTTGTAATGGATCTGTTGTAATGGACCTGTTTTGTGACGTATGTGACAGGGGCTTTACTTTATATCTATATGTGCATGAGGATAGGTGCAATGACAATGACAATGGAGAATATGAACTGTACATGAACAATGATGAATGCAAGAACCATAAACATTTTCAGGTGTTCAGAAAGAATGCTTTTGCTTAATCTGATGTGGAATTCGAGGTGTTACCATTACACTGTGCGTGCGCGCGCGCACACACACACACACACACACACACACACACACACACACACACACACACACAAGCCTGGTTATTCTTCAGAATGTTTTTAATAACACAGTACTTCCTGAATATCTGTCAGCCAGCATTACAGAAAAAATTAAGGCTTTGTTAGGGTAGTGATGACTTACTGATACTGTGTGTGTGTGTGTGTGTGTGTGTGTGTGTGTGTGTGTGTGTGTGTGTGGCTGTGTATTTCCACGTGTGGCAGAACCCAGTAGTCGAGAACACATGCCTGGGCAGGGAAATTGTGTATGTTATTTTCGACACCTCTTACCAGACAAAGACAGAGGATTGGGTTTCATCTCTTTCCATTTTACACAGACACTAAAGTTCAGCCATGAAATCAGTCAGTAAGATTATCTTTAATGCTCAAACAGGGCCTAAAGGTTGGCCTAGAGCCGTACTAGATCACCTTCACTTCAGTAAAACACAAAGACAAAGGGATTATAAAATCCCTCTCATAAACAGCTCATACAAGAACACTCAAGTTAATACCCTATATTTGAAGGAATTCTTGAAAACAAATGATAATTTATAACATGGAGTAATTATAATAGCAAAGACAGAAAATCAATCAATAATACTCTTTTAAACTGGATTTTACACAGTCAACTGCCATTGTTCTTTGCTGGTCAGCAGCCAACAGATACCTGAATGACTCTGTACAGAAAAATGAAATTGAATCATAATTTCTTTATACTTTTCAAAATGCATAAATTCTTAATTTAAACCAGATGAAAATTGTAGAGAACAGTATGATGGTGTAAAGGGTAGCACACCCGTCTCAAAGCAAGAAGACCCTGAGTTCAATTCCCAGGCTCGCCAAGTGCGCTTCTGTGTGGAGTTCTCCCCTTGCTTGTAGGGGTTTCCTTTTCTTTGTGCCTTTCCTCCCACAGTCAAAAGACATGCACATTAGGCTAATTGGCTGTTCCAAAGTGCCCCGTGAGTGACTGTGAGTATAAATAGATGTGTGTGTGCAATGTATTGGTGAGCTGTTCAGGGTGTATCCTCTCCACAACCCTAGTAGGATTAAGCAGTTCAGCAAATTAATGAATGAGAAATGTAGAGAGTCAGAGATTTACTCTCACAGCACAGTATGCACCATATCTGAATAAGAATATGTTGAGAATTTGTATGCAGTTAATATACAGTATGCACTGTCAGACGGATATTGCGAATATTGATACCATTTTTTAATTTGCCTCATTTGCAGGGCGAACAATATTGCTTAGCTTCTTCCTTTATGTGTGTGAGGCCGTGTGTGTGGAGAATGCCTGTTTGTGTGTCAAGGACGTTAGAAGGCTGGACAGCTGATGGACACCAGTGTGGAGGAGATGTGATAGTGACTTGATACAATGTCACTCTCACTTTGAATTCAACTGCGCAGGCTCTCTATCTCTCTCTCTCTCTCTCTCTCTCTCTCCCTTAACCCCCTCCCCTCATCTGGTCTGTCCTTATCCTGCTTGACATTCTACTGTACTCTTCTCCTACCTCTTTCTATAAGCCCCTTACACAGGATGAGGTCAAAAATCAGAGTAAAAAATTGGGTGAGAGTGACAGAGAAAAAGCGGGAAGGAGCTTCATCAGCAAATCTGGCTGACATGAGTTTCAACCGCGAGTCGAGCGAGGATGCAGTAGTGACAGGATGTGTCACTTCATTGTATCCCTCCTTTTGGGCCACCAGCTGCAGTTCTGAGCATGCTTTCCAGAAACTTGATTTGATCTGAGCATTCTGTGTGTGTGTGTGTGTGTGTGTGTGTGTGTGTGTGTGTGTGTGTGTGTGTGTGTCTGTGTGGTGTGTGTGTGTGTGTGTTGTGTGTATAAGAAACTACTGATACATTGTGGTTTTTTGTCTACCCTCACAATGGTTGGAGTATGCATGAAATAAAAATGTGCAGGGGGTGCTGTACCTCTGCAGCACTTGCTGTCGAAGACACTCATTACTCACTCATTTGTTGAACTGCTTAATACTATTAGGGTTGCAGGGAGGCTGGAGTCTATCTCAGCCAACATTGGGCTAAGGAAGGGTACACCCTGGGCAGCTTGCTAGACCATCGCAGAGCCAAAACACACACCACCATTTAAACTCACATCTAGGGGCAATTGGGAACAACCAGCCTAATGTGCATGATTTTGGACTGTAGGAGGAAACTGGCATACCTGGAGGAAACCCACACAAGTACTGGAAGAAACTGAAATCTCCTCACAGAAAGGCCACGGCCCAGGACTCAAACCCAGGACCTTCTTACTGAGAGGCAGACGTGCTAAACTCCACCTTGCCACCCTTGTCCAAGTTACTGACCTTTTGTCTCTCACTTGTGTCCCACATGTCAAACCCACATATACTATATCTTCCTATCATTGGGAGGACTTTCTACTGACATAATGATTGCTGTAGATAAAACATAACCTTTTGGGCTCTTTAAGGTTTTTTCTTTATTTATTTTATTTTATTTTATAATAAAGCAAATGCCACTGTTTCTGCTGTATATAAAATTACTCTGAGGGTTAGTCAAATGTTCCCACAAAGTCAAGAGTTATACATTTCTTTTTCATTTCATTTTCCAAACTGCTTCATCCTTTTTTGAGGTTACCAGGAGGCTGGAGCCCATCCCAGCTGACTCCAGGTGATGGCAGGATGCACTCTGAACAGTTCACCAGTCCATCACAGGGCCAGCACACACAAGCATTCACACTCACACCTAGGGGCAATGTGGAAGACCCAGATAGGACTTTTGTACCCAGAGGAAACACACCATTCTAGTCACACATTTTTCATGTGTCATAATCACAAATTAGGATTATGACACATAAGGATACATTTCCTGTCTTCACTGTCTCATGACAATAAAATGTGGTCTGAATTCTGTAAGCTTGTCCTTATATTAAGGGCTATTTTTCAACATAACCAGGGGCAAGTGAAATCTTGTACTATGAATAAAAACAGCCTGAATGTGTGTTTGTGTTAATGTACAGTTAGGTAGCTACTGTAGGTGTATGTGATCACATGTACCATTGTCATCATACACCTTATTACCTGTCCTGTAGTCAGAGATAAAGAAGAGGAGTTTGTTCCCGAAGTCTCTGGACTCATAGGAAATCAGGCAGAGGAGCCATAGGAAAATGGGGTCAAATTGCCTTTCAGCCGCCATAATCTTCGAATCGTTGTAAAATTACTGCAGGATTGAGTGCCTGCAATTTGTTTCTATTCTTAGGAGTGGGGATGAGGAGGCCACTTGAATTGCTTAATTTCAGAGTTTGATGAACACACAAACATACCATGCTCCATGTGGGTTCAGACCCTTCTCAAAGGGAGCTGTTTACATGTAGAGAGAGAGAGTGGTAGGTGATCGATGTGTGCACTATTGGCACACATGCTTAAATGCAACACAGCCATTTTAGCAATTTAGCCCCGTCCAAATTCTGCTGAAGGAATTATTTGATCAATATCATGGTTGGCTAATAGAGAAGAGTAAATTATATGATCAATGCTGCTACCCTTATATGTGTGAAGGAGAGTGATACACCTACATGCACTTCGATGTGTGTGTGTGTGTGTGTGGCTGAGTTAAAAGATGAAGGGAAGACAGTGTGCATGCCTAGGTTATTGCTTTTTGACTCCATCCTATTTTTTTACTCACCATTCTGATCCCATTGCTCCATCCTCTCTCTCTCTCTTGCAGATGAGTGATTCTGTCTTCTTCTCACACAACAGAAGCAAAAGAGAGACAGGAGTGGCAGGGGTGTGTTAGACTCAACCTTTCCCTCTCTGATGTGATCCCAGCGGACAGGTGAGGAGCTCCTCTCGCTTTCGCAGTCTCAGGTCACTGCTTAATCTCACTTTCCTTGACTCCTACTTCTCCTCTCTTAGTAATATCCCCAATCCTAACCCTTCCTCGCACACATACATACCTATACTTGAAAATACACAAGCATGCCTCCAGCCACCAGGCAGCCAAGTGAAAATCACCTGTCTACACTGAGACCAAACCATGCTTCCCTAATTCAGGCTATATACACATTACAGTACAATAGTGCCTACACACACACACACACACACACACACACACAACCACCACCACCACCAATCCTACACTCACACCTATATTCACACTGGCACATACACTGCTTACACAAAACAATTAAAACATTATGTATTAATCAGTTTTACTAACTCTGACATGTAGGTTTATGATACATATGCATATAAATGCATATTGAATTCAGACACACAGCTAATATTTAACATAAACAGTTTATGTGATTAGTGCCGAGGCATGTCTGAAATGTTGAAACGGTGTCACTCACACTGTTTCAACTCCACACAGACAGCTAAAGTATGATCCAGAGATGGTGAAGCTATGACAGGCAACATTACCCACTGTACCACCTGAAATACTTTCATTTCCAATTTTATTTTCTTGATAGAAGATTTAAATAATTAATTTATTTATTAATGAATACTTTTTTGTTTGTTTGTATTTGTATTTTTAATTTATGTTTAATATTTATTTATAGAATAAACAACAACATTTTGCAAATCTAGGGACCGATGGTGTGGTGGTTAGGGTGCTGGGTTCATGATCAAGAGGTCATTGGTTCGATTCCCTGTTAGGCCCCCACCGTGCTAAGAACCCTGGGCAAGGTCTTAACGACAAGTGTGCCTCTGAGCACCCAGCAGTATAAATAAATACTAGAAAAAACATACTGAGAAGGTAATCTGTGATGGACTGGCATTCGATCCAGGAAGAGTTGAACTCCTAGTCGCTTCACGCTACGGAAACTGGGGATAAGCTCCATCCTGATGAGTCAATAGGCTCAGGTGTAAAAAGCTCAACAGACTTACCTGTTTAACAAATGCTGTAGCACTTCACAGTATTATTGTGTTATACTGAGATATTTATTTCTAAATATACTATCCATGTTCAAAAATAGTTGCAGGCAGCACAGTGGCATAAAGGTTAGCAAATCTGCCTTACAGCAAGAAGGTCCTGGGTTCGAGTCCTGTGCCCAGCAAGGGTTTTTCCGTGTGGGGTTTGCATGTTCTGGCCATGCTTGCATGGGTTTCTACCAGATACTCTAGTTTCCTCCCAGAGTCCAAAGACATGAACATTAAGCTAATTGGATATTTTTGATTGCCCCTCGGTGTGAGTGTGAATGGCTGTGTGTGTGTGTGTGTGGGTGTGTGGGTGTGTGTTGAAAGATCTTTGCCCAGTGTCAGATGGGAGGGGCTTCAGCCTTCCCGCAACCCTAATAAAGGATAAAGCGGTTCAGAGAAATTAATGAAATGAAATGAAATGATTTTACAATGATCATACAATACAGAAATCTGTCCACATTTCTCTTCATTTTTCTTAAATGTTATAACCTGGAAAGTAATAGGGAATGTGATATCTCATTTTTAGATATTTTTCTTCAGTTACAGGAAATTAGACAATGATTGTATTTTGGAGTATGGATTGTAAACTTATTACATGGGCTGGATTAGAAGCTTTATTGTTCCATGGACTAAAAATCTGACATCCCTGGATTGCTATGTTGTGTAGTTCCATACATGCAGTGTGGTAAGAGTGATTTCAAAGCCTTATTTAAAGGAAAGCTTTTGTGTTGCCCTGATTTTTGAGCATGCTCTGTATGTATTTCTGGGATATGCAGGCGTCTTTCACTCTGCTGATTATTGTAAGACAATCAAACATGATCCCTCTATGTGTAATCCTGTTTCAGGATTGAATGTTCAAAATAATCTCATGACTGCACATTGCATGACCATAATCCAAGCTGCAGTGATCTGACACGCTGATTCTGTTTTACGTTCATAGCAAATCCATGGCTGCACAGTTTGTCTGCTGTCAGCCTCTGTCGTATAATGCTGTACAGTTCTAAAAATAAAGGTGCTAGAAAAGAGTAATGCAGATTAGGAGCATTTTACACCAGTTGGTCCATGACCCTGTAAAGAGAAGACAGTCCACTGACAGTTCATTGCAGGGCCAACACACACAAACACACACACACACAAACACACACACACACACACACACACACACACACACACACACACACACACACA
>JAQMYF010000027.1:38468123-38479017 GCA_030014195.1 Neosilurus mollespiculum
ATATGTACAGTGTGAAACTTTGATGTACAAATGGGCACGTTTTTTAAAAAAAGTAAAGAAAGTAAAAAAAAATAAATTGTTTTAACATAACATTATAACATTCCCAGCGGTTCAAGAGTGCACTTGTGTTGCATTCTTTACATTTGTGTAAATTTGAGCAGCCCATTTCAGCAAATATTTTCAGATATGCTTCATATTCTATTGCAGTTTTGTTGTTACACATATGTAATTACAAGCTCATTACATTTGGTACATACATAATGCACACAGTTTATAATTAAAACAATGTGCATGTTTTTTTATTTATTTATTTATTTTTAGATACATGTCTTAGATGATTAACTGTTTAAAAATTCTTTACAAACTGAGCATGGGTGGTATTGGGGGAAACCGTGAGTGAGCCATTTAAAAAGAAAAAAAAAAGAAAAGTGAATTTGTGAATGTACTGATCTGAATGTGAAATGTTACACTTCTAAAAAGCATCAAAATGTACTTATTTGCTCATCAGTGCTGTAGCTGTCAGGTGTAAAGTAATAAACATAGATACCCACAGGAAAGCACTTCAGTTAGTTGCCTGAAGGGAACTACAACATATAAATATGCAATTGACAAGTTGATATTCTCCTAACTACTGTGGGTCTATCTGATAACATGTATAAGGGTACATTCAATATAGGACACAAGAAATAAATTCTTGACAGTGTAAAGACATAAACCCTTAGTATTATTTAAAAAATGTTAGACATGTAAATTGAAATTTAAAGCAATTCTATGTTTGTATTATTGTGCCTTTCCGGGAATGTATTGTATATTCCAATATATACAGTATTATTTTCACAAACTTTCACAGGACCATAAACAGAGGAGATAAGTCATGCTGCTAACAATAGCCAAACCACATTCACACTGAACTTCACTGGAGTAACTGCATTGTGATATTTATCACTGCTAGTGGAAGCTCAGAAGAAATAACAGTATACACTTCACAAGAATGGCATGATCTGACTGGTTCGCTACCATAGCTAATGCTTAAATCAAAAAGACAGACACTCACAGATTGGAGCAGGTGGTATAATCAATACCTGATTTAAAATGGAGAATAAACCATAAAATGTTTTCTCATGTTTCTGAATAGTATATATTAAAAAACATTTAAAGAGAACAGTTTTCTTTTGTTTCCATGTAGTATGTAATAGACTTCAAATGAGTAGCCTAAACAGACCCCTTTATCTACACTGTGCTTACCTCTGCTCACCTGTCCTGCCTCTGTCATAGTTAAAATATGTAAATATAATCTAAAAAATCTCATTGTAGTTTGTTTTTCTTTGTTTCCATGTATACATACATTCTTAAGTAGCATACACATAGGAAGCAATAAGCAACAAGTGACCATGTAAAGTCACTGAGAGCCAGTGAAATGAGTTATAAGAGGTTAAATTTTCTCGAGCAAAGTGAAGTGGGTGAGTACGGATTTAAACTGAGCTGTAGTTCCATGAGACAGGATTCGAGCAATTACCAATCACAACTTAAGAATACAATAGACAGATGCTGCAAAACAACGAGATCCCCAAAACATTTTTCATAGTGAAACAATTAACATGAGTTTAATTGCTCCGCTAACATGGAAGGTCAGCTCATGGGCTTTATGATGGCACAATTTTTTTTACAAAGATAATAACTGGAACCAAAAAGGTACAAATACTTGTTTTTGGGGTGGCAACTATGTACTCTTCAGTGCCAGACCATTTTTGTACCTTAAGGAATTGTGCCATATCATAGTGATGAAACAAAAATAAAAAGTAAATAGAGTTGAAAAAACTAAAACTAAAAAGTGGGGGCAGTAGTGGCCTGGTGGAAGGGTGCTGGCTTACTGATCCAAAGGTCGGGGTTCAAGCACCAAAATAATTGAGATGTCACCGCTTATCAAAGGCCAGCCATGTCTCTCACTGTCTGTGGTGAGAGACATGTAAAAGAACCATTGCTGTTTTTCATAAAGAGCAGGCCACTGGGTTGCAACCGGGCATGGATCTGCCCTGCAATTACTTGGCGAGCTCTCCAGAATGTTCTCTGCTCTCGCCCAGAGTCGGCTGAGATGGGCACCAGCCTTCCCGCGAACCTAATTAGGATTAAGCATTTCAGAAAATGAATGAATGAATAAATGAAAATAAAAAAAAATAAAACTAACATAGACAAATAATATTGATGACCCTCACTTGAATTGACATCGCCTTGTATCATTTCTGCTAGTCAAGAAGGTGCACTTCTGATCTCTTAACAAACAACACTGTTCTAACGAGGGAACATTTTTCAAAATTGTGAGTACAGATATGTTCTTGTCTCATACCTTAATTTTTAACAGTGGGCATCCTTCATGATTTTAAAAATGTAAGAAATCAACAAAAAATATTGTTTAAGTGTGCTTAAGCATGCACATATTAACACAGACAAGTTCGTTTAATTTAGTTTCAATGATATAGACAAAAACGCAACATTTCCTGCAGCTGCTCACTCCAAAAGTAACAATACTGTGTGTGTTTTTTGGCAATGACTGAATGACAGTTCTGAAGTGTCTGTGTGCCACCAAACCCCCTCAGATTCTTGAGTCTCCATTAATATGTTCAGTCATTATTGTTCCAAATGGGCTGACCTACTCTATCTCCCTTTCTGTCACCCAGAGGACACACAACCCTTTGAAACAAGCCCCCTCACCTGTTATTCAAATGCACCATTTCCTGCCCCTTAAAATAAAATAAAAATTACTGATATGGTAGTTTTACAGGTATAATATGGACTTTGCCTACTATAAACAGGAGTACTTTGGGGCACCACACACATGGAACATGGACACGCCTTTTATGCATCATCTGTCACAACACTACAGCCTAGTGGCTATAAATTTGAAGCCTATAAATGTGGCTATATTTAAGATTTGGTCAAAGATTAACTGTGCAGTCAATGTATGCTAGTTTTATCATTATATCATTATAATAATAAATATTTTAATGTTATTATTATATTACCTCTGAAGTTTTTCCTGTGTATCTAGAGTCTGCAAAAAAACAACAATATTTCTTTAAATAATTGGCTGTTATTTTCTGTGCTGCATGCTGTTGAATACCCATGGCATATTTTAAACATTAAAGCTTTTTTATTAATATAATTTTTATTATATTAATTATATTATTTATTTTTATTTAATTATTATTATTATTTTTTTAATGTATGTATTTATTTATTTATTTTTGCATTAAATATATATGTGTATTAGTGTTTTTCTATATGCTGCCCGAGATCCCTTATGCTATCAGAAGGGGAAAACTCTGAAGGATCAGTCATTAAACACTCAGGACAACCTGATCCTACTGCTCCGGACAAATGAAGAAATGAAACACGTAAGTAGTTGAAGTGCTTTTTCAAGCTGGAAAACCTGCTGTGGATGGAGTGAGTAAGCTAACTATTCCTTGAGGATACAGAAGCTAATTCAATCTGTATAAAGCGTAGTTTGAATCATTGGCTGTCAAAATATACAGTCAGATCCATGAGTATTTGTGTGAAAAGAAGCAATAAAGATGTGATTGTGGGTGTAGACATACAGCTGCAGTTTAAGGTATAATAATATTGCAGTGGCAGTTGTGGAGCAAGATTCTTTGTATTGATGAAATGATGTGAAGTGTATGAGAAGGAACGGATGGGTTTGTGATCCAAAATATACAACATTATCTGTCAAACATGATGGACACGGGCATGACTGACTGTCAGTGGAACTGGGTCCCTGGTGTTTATAAAAGATTTGACTGCTGATGAAGTAGAATAATGAATCCTGAAGTGTATGTAACAATACTTTAGGCTCATATTCAGTCACATGCTGCAAAACTGATAGGAAGGCACATCGCAGTACAGATGGATAATGACCCAAAATATACAGCGAAAGCAGCACTTGGAAATAAAATATATTCAAAGACATTTTTTTTTTTCTTGCATGGACAAGTTAATCAGTTCAACTGAGCATGATTTTCTTACTGAAAGTAAAACAAGGCAGAAAGCTCTTCACCACCTTCCAAAAAATAGATAAATAAACAAATAACAAGCACCAATTGAATGTGGCTACAGTAAAGGCCTGGCAAATCATCGAAAGGGAGGTGCATGCATCTCAACATTTGGTGATGCAGACTTTAGGCCATCATTAATTACAATGGGCGTGCATCAAAGTAGTAACATTTATGCTTATATTTAGAACTTGAACACAATTTTATAATCTATAGGACAGTACCTTAAATCTTTAGCTGTCCCATATATACACACATTTGGTCAGCATTTTAACAGCTACATATTTTGCCTGATCTGCTGTTATGCAGACTATACATAAATCACATCTTAGCTGAAATACGTGTCCAACTTTGCTACCAGTAACATCACATGGCCTACAAAAACTACTGCCAAGGACACCATCCCCATCACTCATGATCAAATGTGCCTAATCTCTATCACACATAAGGACTCACCAAACGGTGACATAGATACAGATCAGCAGTAACATTAAAAACATCATGAGCACTGACATCACTGACAACTGACTTGATTGCCCCGTTACAATGACACCAGCCAAGGAGGGCAATGTATTGGGCAGAAACTGAAAAGTCAGTTGATGTGTTGTAAGCAGGAAAAATGAGCAAGTATAAGGATCTGAATTACTTTGACAAGGGCCACACTGTGATGGCTAAATGACTGGGTCTATTCATCTCCAAAACAGCAGGTCTTGTTCCTGGTATGCAGTGGTAAGTAAAGGTGGACCCAGGAATGAAAACCAGAGAACTGGCAAGAGTGTCATGTGTGGTCAGAGCTCACTGATGTGTGTGGGGAGTGAAGGATAGTACATTTGGTCTGATCAAACAGAAGAGCCACAGCTGCACAAACTGCTAAAACTATTAATACTGGATATGAGAGAAAGGAGTCAGAACACACAGTGTCTGTGCAGCTTAGAGTATGTGGTGCTGCCCAGTCACAAACCAGTCAGGTGGTGTTAATGTTATGGCCAATTAATGCATATATTTATATGCGTTGTGTTGCTAAGACATTCTTCTTGTTCTTGCTGCAGTTTTGTTTGTTTTTTCCATGTTTTGTTCACTGTGATTTTAGTCTTATCCTGTTCATGTTGCTTGTAAATCCTCTTATTTCTTGTATTCAACTTTCATTTTGCACTTGCTTCAAACTTTCTTAGTAACGATGTTGAGCACGTGCATTTATTTTATTATTATTATTTTTTTGAAAGACTGTATTAATCCCTCTGCACTTAACCCATCCAAAGTGAGCACACACATAAACAGTGAGCACACACACTCGGAGCAGTGGGCTGCCACACACATTGGGGCGCCTGGAGAGCAGTTGGGGGTTAGGTGTCTTGCTCAAGGGCACTTCAGCCATGAAGGTGGAGGAGGGGAAGGTGCAGGTCACTCCCCCCACCGCCACACATTTTTCCTGTTGGTTCAGGAATCGAACCAGCGACCTTTCGGTCCCAAAGCCGCTTCTCTAACCATTAGGCAACGGCTGCCCCACTTATATCTGCCACTTGGGAACACACTGCCAAAGAGAAATCTGCATGCTGTGTGATCAGGCTGCATCTATTTGCTGTTAAGGTGTAAGGTGGACTGGACAATAAAATGAAAATGCTATTGAATTTGAATACCAAATTCCTAATAATGTTATCAGGAAACAATTTACTGCTCAGCATTATCAAACCCTGTGTATTCAACCTCAAAAACAAACAAAAAAAGGCCACATCCACCTTCATCTTTTATTAGCAACAAGTAGATAGTGAGATGACAAGTGGATGTATCTACTGTATATCCTGAGTGATCTAAACATATATTTCATATAGAGTGTTATTATTATTTCATTCTACACTTATGATACATTGGGCCACATTTTTCGTTTTCTTTGCAAATTATGCGTTTGCTTTTAGCTCTCTGCAGAACTTTAATATCCATCACACCTAGGGGCAATTAGGAATAGCACTTAGTCTAATATGCATGTCTTTGGACTATGGGAGAAAACCAGAGCACCTGAAGAAAACCCATGCAAGCACGATGAGAACAGTCAAATGCCACACAGAAATGCCTTCACTAACCAAGGGACACAAACCTAGAAACTTCTTGTTGTGAGGTGGGAGCGCTAACTACTATGCTACCATGCTCCCATGCTCCCATAGCTGTGTAACTCAGGTAGAAGTAAGAGATGGTTCTTTGCTTACTCCTGATAGTATTCCTTTGAATTAACTCTTCATTGAAAAGACCACCCTTCGTAAGAATCCTGCACTGAAAGTTGGACAATGGCAATAACATGTTATGATCTCTAGTCTAATGCAGTTTTTATATAAAGTAAAAACCTAAGTTCTTTTATTTTAGATGAGTGCCATACTTTAAAGAATATAGTTGACCTGATTTTTTATGGCTGTTACAACAGTTCATCCATTCCATCTGTACGTTGCTTAGGGCCCACTAAATAGAAAAATGCTGTTTAAACTTTAAAGACTGCTCCAATTTGGAAATGTTTTGCTTCATAAATTTAGTGTCCATATCATCTAATGCATTTCAGTTTATATACTTATTTCCTCCTAACACAACTTAACTGCTGTTGCACTGCTGGCATGGAGTATTTTTGGCCAAAAAAAAAGGAGCTTTCCACTGCTACTACCGATTTTTTTCAGGGAATCTGGTATAAACCTTTAAAATATAAGCACAATAATTAATTTTGCTTGGAAAAGAAACACAACTCACAAAGATCTAATGGGGAGATTTGCAAACAAATCAACAAATAAATAAATAAATAGATAAATAAATAAGTAAATAAATAAACTCACAATAAACTACACCTTGTGTGTAGTCCTCATTTCCATTTACAGTGCAACATTGAGAAGACTGCTTTAATATTATTATAGTATATTTTATATAAAGTATATATTCAGTTCTGTAGCTTTAAATGTTCTCTCAGCTTTTAGCCCTTTTTCAAGGCTTAAAAAATGATAATGCGCGAAATTATTAGTATTTATTTTTGGGGCTTTGGCTGCTGGATGCATGCACCTATTTTCAAAGGGTCACCTTATTTTTATTGTTAAATATTTCCATTTGTTTCTTTTTGTTTGTAAAATATAAACAAAAGTTAGAATATACATAGACAGTTTTTTCTCATAAAAAAAAATATTCCAAATGTAGTGTGCCCCCTGACCCAACGAGCATTAATGTGCCCCCTTCCAGTTGCCAATTTACTCCTACCCCCTTTTCTCTCTCTCTCTCTCTCTCTCTCTCTCTCTTTCTCCAGTTCTCTTACCCTGTCTCTCACTCACTCTCGCTTCCTCGCACCTGCCGCCTCACTCTGCTATTGTGCGGCTGTGCAAACGTTTAACTGACATTGAATGCAGAACCCCCTGTGATAAAGGGGAAGGGGGAAGGATATTGAGAGAAAGAAAGAAAGGCCGAGAAAGGGCATGTTCTCCCTCCCCACTTTTCTCTCTGCTTACCCTGCCAAGCGAAAGGCATGGCTTTGTTTGTTTTTGGAAGAGCAACATTCAGGATGGCTGCAATGTTCAGAAATGAGCATCGGAGCTTGAAATATATAAAAAGCTACTTAAATCAGATGCTTCTCTTTGGCTAGGAACATGTATCCAGTTGTTGTTAAGGTATATCCAATGTTACCCCCTTTTGTGGTATTTAGCAGTGACATTCCTGTTGGGCTTTGTTTTGCAAGTGGAGGCCAGACTGCTAATTGGTAATTGTTGTCCCTCTTTTGAGCATTCGGATGCCCTTAGAGCTGTTAGACGATCACTGGGGTGACAGGTCACTGTAACAGCTTCTGCTTCCGTTGCAGATGCTTCACCCTTGCCTCCCATGTCTTCTCCCCACTCAGGTCCCAAGAGGTCATGACCTTTAGCCTCACCTGCCCCATTATGGGATCAAACTGGAGCCTAGGCCAGGTCAGGTCTAGTGAAGAGTTCACCAATGTTATCTGCAGTAATTCCTCTACACAGCAGACATGTGCTGCAAAGGAGTGAAGAGAGGCTTGCTTCTTCACACTTACTCAGGCAGGAGAAAAAAATTAAAGTAAAGGACATTATTGTTTTGCCATTGGTCACCACCAGTACTTAAAACAGAGATAGTGCGCAAGGACTAGAGACAGAAAAAGAAGAGATGCCGATTAGCTCACTCATTGGATAAAAGCTGGATTCTTACACACATACATTCATGTAGAAGGGAAAAAAACTATTACATTTTTCTCATTAAACTACTCTTAATCCTTTTATATGAAACATCCTTACATAAGTATACACAATGAGGAAGAAGAAAGGAGGAGAATGCGTAAGGAATAATTACATATGTCATGGAGCCCGGGCTTTTATTTGGGGTGTCACTTATGATGTCACGGGCTGCCTGCGCTAATTTGAATTCAGACCTTTATCTCTGGCCCGCAGCAGATTTGAGTGACAGGCCACCAAATGCTCATGCCACTGTCTTATTGATTTCTCTAAATCCCCAACAATAGCATTTGCCTGCTTGTTTCTGTAATAATACAGATATGCTGTTCGCAATAAAAGGCCGCACAGACCTGAGGTAACTAATTGTGTGCCGTGTAATGAGTGCGGTTTCAATTTGATATAACTCAGCTCGCCACAGCCCTGTGCTAAGTACTTTCAAGTCTTTGTGGGGAAATAATAGATTTTTTTGTGCTTTGGGCACAAGGAAAACTATTATGATCTTTTTGAATAATGGCAGTGGAAGGCCTGTGAATTATTTAAATTGGTATTAGAGGAAGAAGCCGTGGTGGGAAGATAGCGAAGCCGTTTGACTGACAGTTTGGAGTCTGGACTGCTTGATTAGTCATTCTCTTAAGGTGGAGACTTGGATTCATTTGAGAAACATGCTGGTGAATGGTATTATAGGGGCCCTATTTTCTTTTGTGAGTTCATGGTTTTAGAGAGGGGTCCTCAAGGGGTTCAGCTTTCTGACTTTGGTACCTTCGGTAAAATGATGAAGAGGGGGCAGTTGGTGTTTAATGGTTGAGGTAGACTCCAGGCTCTGTTCCTGAGTGAGAGAAATGGAGAGAATCCACAATTCAGAATCTGCTCCTGGTTAGTCAGTGGACGGTCTTAAATGAGCTCTACCTGTGCCAACAGCAGGGATTTAAGAGAGAATGTGATTATTCTGGGTATCAGTGAGCCTTGGCGTTGCTCTCTCAAGGCTGAAAAACTCATTTTTCCACAGGGCTTTGTTTCCTTTGGAACAAAAGCACTTTCTTAGTTAACACAGCATGTTCAAATTTCACGCTCTTAATTGTGCTCATAGATAAATGTGTTGGGTGCCTGGGGAATGCTGGCTGTGTGGGTCCACAGTGCAGAACCATCGCTGTGCAGGCATGGTGTGTGTGTGTGTGTGTGTGTGTGTGTGTGTGTGTTTTTCCACAAGCAGCCTTCTTTCAAAGACACTTGCTTGGTGTGAGAAATCCAGGGTCTTGCTTCCAGAGCAGTAATCCAATTTTCTTTCAACAAGAAGACTTAATCTGGTTGAAACCAGTACTAGCTTGGATGGCGTCATGTACCAGTGTGTGTGTGCGAGTGTCATCCCATGTCACGTCTGTGAAGTTATCTTCCTGAAACACAATAGAGAATGAAAGACAGTTGGTGATTCCTCAAAGTAATGATGGCTTGAAGATTTTCTGCCTTTCTATGTATGGACAGGCTTCACTATTGTGAAAGCACTTTAGCATTTAACACTGACATGCAGCTTAACTTGATGCAGAAAGACCCAGTGGTGATGTGTTGTGTTTTAGAATGTAATGTAATGATCTATAATTCACACTGTTTGTTTATAACTGGGTATCTCATCTGGAAGTACACACACACACACACACACACACAAACTGGTGCATCTCACCTCCATGGATTAGCTACATCTCTTTATTGCCGGTGTAGCCTATGAAAAGTGGTAACCTCAGACTGATCCTAAACATTGTACACTGAACTTGAACAGCCATTTGGCCCACTGAGTGGTATATAAGCTCAGTCAGATCAGCTTCCAGACATCTGAACAAAAAAAAAGACTTCCTGGAAGGAAGGGAAATAAGCATTAGATTGTATGAGTCCTTTGTCCCACAGATTTATTTTAAAGTTATTTTTTAAATAAAAAAGAACAATAATAATAAATCTTCATAATGAAACTGGCAAGACAATACTTTACATTAAACCATTAGCAGTTGATATTACCATTGTAATAATTAAGATTAGAATAGATAAGCACAATGCTGCTTGAGTCTCTTAAAAAATATATAATTAACTCAACTGGCAAAATTGCACATAGAAATGTTAACCCAAAAGAGATAATGAAATATTACATTGCACATAAATTTAGTATGACCTCCATAAGATCTAGACTAATTAGTGAAAAAGAATTGCGGGCAAGAAATGAATTAAGTTTCCATTTTTCAAAGTCGCATTATGATGTAAATATCTGAAATCCTAGAGCCTGAATAGCAAATTAATAAAGAAAGACATGAAATAAACGGTGAAAAGATTATATGGAGCAATTTATTAGCCACCCCACGCACAGGTTTAGGTCATAGGGAGTGCCTGGGCAAAAGATCAGAAAGCTATCAAGCATATGAGACGAGCAATTGCCCAGACAAACTATATATGTTCAAGGTCAGTGTGCCAAGGTCAAAGGTCACATATGCAAATTAGCTACCTTACACACAGGTTTAGCTCATACGGAGTGCCTATGCAAGAGTTTAGAAAGTTATCGACAATACCACTCCAGCCATAACCGGCTGAAGGGTAAAACACACACACACACACACACACACACACACACACACACACACACACACAGAGAGAGAGAGAGAGAGAGAGAGA
>JAQMYF010000027.1:38479690-38495315 GCA_030014195.1 Neosilurus mollespiculum
TGTGTGTGTGTGTGAGGGAGAGCGACAGAGAGAGAGAGAGAGAGAGAGAGAGAGAGAGAGAGAGAGAGAGAGAGCGAGAGAGAGATTTAGTAGGTCAACAGATGGGAAATTGGCTCAGTGTTTTTCTGATTGTGTTTATGTATTTATTAGTAAAAGGAAATTGTCTCGGGAGATGTGTGTGTGTGTGTGTGTGTGTGTGTGTGTGTGTGTGCGCGCGCATGTGAATATAGCCCTTTTTTACTGATCCAGCACAACTGTAAAGAAAACCCATCAATATGTCGTTTTTGGTTGTTTGCACTGAAACAAACAAAGACATCATAAAGCCACACCAGCTTGTGGAGCATGACATATAATATAACAGAGAGTTGGTGTCTAGTGTACCAATAGCATACTACACATCTGTCCTCAGGCATACCAGTGCTGCTTTCAAAACAATAACAGTGGGTAAGCTGAGTGTTGAGGTGCTTTTACAAGCTGTGTACATTCATACCACTCCTCACATATAAGGAAAGTTGCTGAGCATCGTGTTTGTGCAATCAGAAATATGTTACAGGAGAAATGGAAGACCAGTGGGAAACGATTCACGGCAGAAAGGCATCTGGACCAAAGACACTGTAGACAGAGAGGAGCATGAATTGTACTGGTCTCTGAAAGAAGAATGTTAATGTCAAAAAGTCACACACATCTTTTCTTCAATGCCGTCTTGTCCCCTTTACACAGACATTGGCTCCATCCCTGTTACCTCTAATCATCCTGGCTTAAAAGCGAAGTGAAATGACACACCATTGTGGATTTAGATCTTTTATCACCTTGAAGATGCCATGTAAATGGCGATTATGTTAACCAGGGCTAAAGGAATTAAGGCAGTGAGTTGTTTTCAAATCCTTGAGAATTCCTTCTGATTTGTGTTTCATTCAGTAATTAAATGCATCACTTTATACAGGTCTCAGTATTTTATTATTAGTGTCATAGACTGCCTTTTAAAACAGCTGCTTAAAAAGAAAAGAAAATGCACTGTCAGGAAAGAACAGTTTCAATTAAAAAATTTAATAATAATAATTTAAATACATATCACCTGATGAAAGATCTGCTTGGCATTTCTATGCCAGAATGCTATTTGTGTATAATTAAATCTTACATCCTAATAAACTGTTCATATTTACAGTTACATACTGAAAAATACAAGCCTTTGCAGTCAGTTTCTGTTTGGATTTGTTTTGGATAAGTTAATAAAAATCTCCCTGCAATTTTTGTGCGTTTTTGTTTGTTTTGAGCTTTTATTATGGTCTAACCTTTCAACTCTTCGAATTTGGTGAATTTTACTTGCAAATTGTGGATTTTAAAAGCTTGGCAGTACGGAATAAAAGGAAGTATTTATGCAGGCTGTGTAGGGAGAGTTACAGGCTTTGAGGACAGCATGTGTGAATAGTGCACCATCACTTTACAGCATGGCATTCAGTGGAAGAGCACACAGTGTAAAGAAAGAGGATCCTCATCTGCGCGTGAATCCAACACCTCAGATTAATTTTTTGAAATTTTACTCAAATATTTTGTGTGCTATTAGTGTGAATGTGTGCTCTGCCTAACAAAGATCAAAAGCATGAATAATATTGAGGGATGCATTTTATGCTGTACACACTGTGACATTACATTTTTCCACCAAGCAGTAAGATTTCCTGTTTGTTTTCAGATAGTGCTGGGGGTAAGCAGAGCTTATTGACTCATTACTTTGGAGGATCTTGTGAAATTTGATGACATTATTTAGACATGTCCTTGAAAGTGTTGCGTTTTTTTTCAAAGGTGGTTCAGTTTCTGCAGCTTTTCACAAATATTATTCATACTAAGATGGGTGAAAAATAAACAGGATCTTCTCTAATAAAGCCATGGTTGCAGTACAGCTGATTAAACTGCTGCTTTTAGCTTCTAAGAATCTGTTACAGCAAATTTATCATTTCAGGAACATCGTAGCACTATTATAGGCAGAAGAAGAAGAAGAAAACGCTAAATAATTGTTTATCTTTGATTTATTACATATAGCAAGGCTGTATCTTCATGTGCTTTTAAAGTTAGTGTTGGTTACCTCTTGTAAGTGGCAGTAAGCCTATAAGTAACTGTTTTGGAGGTTTTCCCTTTGGATATCTACGTGTTAGACACCCTCATATTTGACCCCCACACATTATCTACTCCTTTTGCACCACAAATTTTTACCCAATATCCCATTACTTTTTTAAACATAACCTAAACTTTAATTAAAAAAAAAAACATTTATGTAAATAATAATTGCCCAGAATCAGTGTCCTGCTAACAGAGTGTTTCACAATAGCTTAAATCGATTTATATGCATGAGTGTATATGATACATTCAACAATATGTACAGACCAGAACAACTGTACAGACCTTACAAATACAGCAAAAACTAATATGCTTTTCCTCCTTATTTGTTTGTTTTTTGCTCAGTGACACCCAGAACTGCAGTTAGTTAGTGATCACAATACTCTAATTTGTTAGCTTATCTATTTTGTACATACAATACACTGTAAACTGTACACACTGAACATAATTACTACTAAATGAAAAGAAGTGATATATCAGAAGAGATTCTAGAAACATGTACTTGCTGCACCATGTTTCTCCCTTCCATCTGTGAGATTTTTTAAACCTTAAAGAATATTTTTAAAGTTCAGTATTACTTTAATATAAAATGTTTATAATACACCAATTATTAAAGCTTAATTTAATATATAATCTATATAATGTTAACTTTATAATAAGGTTTCATTTGTTAACTAATGAAACTAATAAAAAGGAATAAATTATAATTAGTTATTATGTTTTTTACTGTTAATTTTGTTCAATAACTTACTGTTTGCATTTTATTCTATATTTAATGTAATTACTAAATTTGAATAATATTAACAAGGATATAAAAGTTATTTTTAGTCAGTGAACTACATAATTACTTGATTTTGAATGTTTTATTATCAAACTTAACACTTCTGAAAAGTATTTATAAATAATAATAAATTAACCTGAAATGATGCATTTGCGTATATAACAAAATTATAATACTATAAAGGCATCATTAACACATGATCAGAAACATTATATTTTACGACACATCACATTAATTTGTCTTGTATAGACTGATTGTATTTAATAGAGAAATGGGTTGAAATACAGCTATAGGTTGGTTTCATGATGGTGCCCGCAGGCAGGGTGTAAGCTGGTACCTAACAGGATAAACGGTCATGGTGCCTTTTAGACAGATCAATTTCATACTTTACAAAGATGAGTCACTTGTGCCATTTTGTTGTAGGGGGACCACATGTCGCAGCTTTATTGTGCTGACACGCTGTTAAATCGGATTTTCTGCTCATATGGAAATCGTTTGTCACCCCTATAGCTTAAGCCCGCTTTTACACTCCCTATCCTTTTCCCTGTTCACCCAAATGCAGTAATTGCCTCAAGACATTTTCCTCACACAACATGCCATTACTAGCCTTCTTTATGTGCCCTGAACAGTCTCGTTAATCATCAGGTACAGCAGATTCTTTTCACTATAGCAAACATATACTGTTCCCAGATCAGCGAAAGAACGCATGTGTTCATGTGTATGTGTAAGCAGTCTCCCAAATTTCACTGGCGATAGATAAAACTCATACCCAGGCACAGCGTGTGTCACACCCACTGTAGGTGGACATTTGTGTTTGAGCATATACTGTAAATGAAACCAAAAGTAGAGAGAACTGAAGAGGGGTGAATGGAGTAGGGAAAATATCACCGAAAGACTAGCATCATACCACTGTTAAGTGGTAAGATAAGTTGAAATTAACTTGGATTTGTAATGCTGTATTCATGGATATTTAACATGTGAAATATAGTTTTGAAATACGACATTCACTTCCAGGAACTGTAAACATGAATGGTGATAATAGTGCAGCTTGGAGCAACAACCAAATGGTCTCAATCTACTGAGAAAAGATGTCACCTGTGTCGAATAAATAAACATGGAGGAGGCAGTCTAGCAGTTTCATGCTTCCACTCCAAACAAGCCCTAAAGCCGTTTGCCTAATGCTGAGAGCTGCGCCAAGCACAGTGTGAGTGGTGCACACAAACACAAACCAGAACATGTGACAGAGCCTGATAGCAGTGAATGGGGATTTCAAAGAGCCAGTGTGTATGTGTGTCTTCCTCAGCTCAGCCTCACACAGACCTCTCCCCTGATCCGTGCACACACTAAGCCTCAGCATCACTGTCCAAGATGCAAAGCTGTCCCATGCTATCAGAAGAGTGGCATTCGCTCTCCCTTACTTTCTCTCTGTTTGTTTCTCTCGCTCTCTAATCTGAGCCCCTTTTCTTTGTCTCCCTAATTGTCTTTATAAAACAATTGGCAGATGTAGCATTTAATTAAAAGCAGTATCTCCTCAGGGCTGCCTGGCCTGACGCTGGCTTTGTGAAGGAGGTTGCATTACAATTTGCTGAGGAGCATAATTTGAGAGAGAGAGAGAGAGAGAGAGAGAGAGAGAGAGAGAGAGAGAGCGCATACAAGAGAAAAAAGAAAGTAATTTCTGGATCCCTGTTGAAAAAGGTCAAATGCTTTTTAATGACTGTGGTTTGTGATAACAGCAAGCCGGGGAAGGCGTGGTAATAAACTTGCTGATTGGTATCGTGTGCAGTGCACTTAAACGCCATGTGCTGTTGAGGACTTAATTTGCTGCCATTGCACCAGCTGACTGTCACAAGGTGTGATTTCTCTATTCCAGATGCCAGCTCTGTTTGCTGCACACAGTGGCCAATTTGAAGAGAGTAAATCCAGAGATGGACACTTCCACGAGAGGCAAGAGTTACTGAGAAATGATTAATAAATGCAAATAAATATAGCAGGTAAAACAAATGGCCTTCTTACAGGTCAATTAAAGAAAGCTATAAAAGGACATTGATTAGACAATATGGAGGATGGCATGCATGCTAATGATAACTGGTGCTCAATCATTGGTGACTGCCTTCTTCCTACTCTCCATTTAAATTCAAGGGATCTGTGACCTATTATTAGTATTCTACATGGTTTCTACTCTAATGCCTAGTTGGTGCTTGACCTTGCTTCCAACTATAGTTTTAGAGGTAAAGGATAACTGACATACAAACACATGAGAGGTACAATAATGGCCATGCAAGGAATTGTGAGTGGCTCAAGCAGATGAAATGACTGATGGGTTGAAACCTTCTGATTTTATAGAATTTTTAAATGAGTGATTTCATATTTAATGTAATGTTTGGAATTTTTTAATTATTCAACTGAAAATGAATAGATAATTTCCTTACTTTATTAACTACATGACAGAAACAAACCAGAATTTTAGTGTTGATAATAAGCCTTCTATACTGTGCTCCTCCAGTGTCTTTGCCATGCTCTAAATGGATCCATTTTCTGAACCACTTCATCCTAATTAGGGTCATACGGAGGCTGGTCCATCTCAGCCGACTCTGGGCGAGGGCAGATAACCCTGGACAGCTTGCCAGGCCAGCGCAGAAACACACTGATGGGCTATGCAGCCTGTATATATGTATATTTGCAGTGATAACCCATTAATAGTGGGGCTTGACCTTGGGATCAGTAATCCAGCACCCTACCACCAGGCCACCACTGGCTCTAAATGGATATCAGTTTTAGTGTTTTGTACCATCCTGAGGGATGCACTACTAACTTTAATTTTCAGCTTGCCTTCAGCTTTCTTATGAAAACACAGTGGCCAAGGCCGTAATACATATTTTTGTTGATGTGTAAAAGTAGGCATCACATAAGTAACCTGTTTATGTAAATCAGCTTAACGTAATTTGCACATAAATTACCTCGACAGTCACAGCTTTAGATTAAACCTTTATTTTTAATATGCTATGAAAATTTTTTTTCCATGAAAGGTTTTTGTTTTTCATTAAATTGTGAAAATTCTAATTATTTATTATAAAATATTTATCCAACTTCGTGTAGCAGCAAAAATACATTTCATTTCTCATTTGACACGGACGTATATATCTTGGTAAACTGTCAGAAAAAACAAGTTTCAACTGCTTGTACCTTTTTGTGCAAGTGCAGCATGATTTACTACCAGGCACAAACTGCATACATCATTCACTAGCATAGACTTGGACAGAGATCATGAGTACTTGTGATATTTATAATTCAAATGTTTTGCCTCCAATAAGCATGTTGTTACAATACTTTTTCTATAGACATTTTCCACTTTGCCTTGCCTGTGAGGGGTTATTAATGGAATATCTGATAGAGTAGTTTTTGGTTTTAATCCCCAGAAGCAAAGATTTTCAATTAAAAGAAATATTACATTTATCGAAAATAAGCCTAATTAGAGGTTGTTGCTGTTTCATTTATTGTAAATGATTTTTAATTATTCAAATATTGTATTATTATTTCTGCAACTGATCTGATTTATGTTGTGTGCTGTATATGAGTTTTACAAGGGTGGGCTGAAAAGTTCATAAGCTGACCATGATGCAATGGTTGAGTTTGACCAAATGTGGTTTATTTTTCAGCATAGTCTCCTCTACAGAGGAGACTAAAATAACTCTTTCATCAGTGTTGTAGCACTTGTCTCAAAGCTCGTATTCAGATCTCGGTGTTAGAAAGCAAAGCTCTTGATTTAATGATGCATGTGCAATTTAATGACTATCCATAATTTTATTTTTGCAATTTCACCTTGTTATATAATGATGGTGTTAATTATTAAAAGAAGTGATGTGTGAAATACAACAGGCTACACATATGTAGATATTTTCTTGTGCTTGTGACCCATGCCAGATTTTGAAATTATATAAAACAGTTCATGTTAAAGCTCTATTGGTTTCTTTATGAAACTGTAAAAAACACACACATGCACTGGTTCTGTTATACAGTGTTTTTGGAATTTGTTGAAAATATACAGTCGGTAGTTGTAGATAGATGCCTTTCATACTGCTCTGTTTGTGTCTTCACACTGTGCTTTTCGTAATTTTGTTTAAACTACTTTATTAAGCTGGAAAGGAAGACTGGTTAGTCTTGGTTACACCTACATGTCCTACAGTATAAAAGGGTTGCATGTCTCCTTGAACCGTGACAGTGTTCACTACACTTTTGTTGGGCTTAAAGGTCTGGCGGATTCCACAAAGTGTGAAATTCGAAGCTAAGCAATAGATCCTTTCAAGATGATTTTATAGTGACGTAATAAGACATTTTTACCCCTTACTGTCATTATTATCTCACAAGTAGGTGCACCCTTTCTACTCCTCTGGTCATTGTTCTTTGTCTTTTTCAGTACACTGTTGTTCCCATCCTGAGAAAATTCTCAGGCATCCACAATGCCCTGCAGGCAGACCTACTGGTCTTTAAGGGCAGAACGGTTGGAACGCGAAAGTCCCATTGCCACCCTACTCTAAACAGGAGAGCCCTTCTGTGTCTCAAAAGTGTATATGAGGGAGTTTTAGAGGGAGTGGGGGGCTATGGACAAGGTAAATAGATGCACTCAGTAAAGAGAAGAGCATCTTCGCTCTTAATTGGTGTTGGGAGGGGTGGTTACTTCAGCAGTGAAGCAAGTTGCTAGTGTGGTCTCAGGCACATCCTTTCTACCTTGGTGAAAGCTGCTAATTTTCCATAGGAAGTACGAACAGGACCTTTGTCTGCCATGTCTTCCTTTTTCCTTCCTGAGGGAGTTAGAGGATTGGAGAATAGGCAATGGCTGCAGCCCAGTACCTGAGAGGAGGAGAGGCTCCGTAATGAACCACTTCACATGGTGGTTTATGTGAGGAATGAAGGGGGGAGAGAAAGGCTGCAGAAAAAGGAAGCCTAATTTTGTGGCCTGAGAATGGCTGGGGGCACAAAAGGTCTTGTTTAAGGACGCTATTAAGAGCATTCTTCAGACGGGCCTCAGTCTTCGACAGCAATGGGCCACTTAGCACAAGTGTACCAATCTCAGTCCCTAATGGAAACAAACTGATGCAATCTGTCAATGTTTACCATTATGGATTTCATGTTTCAGATCCCATATGCAAGGTCTCAATGCCATAGTGGCCTAATACATTGTCTGTGCCTCAGATGGGTTTGCAAAGGCTGCCACAAAATGTAATGAGAGCTGAAATGTAAAGAGATCTGAATGTCTTGAACTTGTGGAATGTGTTTGTGTGTGTGTGTGTGTGTGTGTGTGTGTGTGTGTGTGTGTGTGTGTGTGTGTGTGTGTGAGTTGAGGGGGAAGTTGATCTCTTGTAACTGTCATTGACTGTCACAGACTTAGTGATGTTAAGTCTGGCCAAATCACTGAGAACGTATGGTTCCAAGAGGACTTTCTGAATGACCTGATTAAAATAAAGACTTAGTTGTGTCAAATGGACCAATTTTTAACAAGTTTATTGCACTCATCCTTTGGATTTTTATGATTTTTCTCCTGACTGTAGTATCATAAAATTAATACAAGCATACAAAATTTCGGCTTTGTACCTTAATTATTTCCAAAGTTATAGCCATTTGAATATTTAGCAATTTTTTTTAACATGTGAGAATTGAGGGGTTTTTTTGCCGTTGTTGGAGCCTAATAATTGCTCTTTTACATAAGTCAACTGTCTTGTTTTTAATTTTTCCTGCAGAAAAGTATCTATTGAGTTGAGAAAAGCAAGTCTTCATATAATCATACTTCATATTATTAAAGAAATATTGCACACTGAATATTGATATATTTTTTAATTTTTTACGAATTCTCAATTACTTTTTCACTATTTTCAGATGAGGATATCTCAACACCTGATGCAACATCAATGCAGCCAGATGCATGAAATTTGCACAAGTTATTCTCTGGGGCCCCTAAATAAATCATATGCATCAAGAAAGCACATTTGTTGATGGTTTTTTTTTTTTTGCTCACAAAAATTTAAAATTTTTCAATTCAAGAACAGTCACCGGATAATTCAAGAACAGTCACCGGACAGATTTTGGACATCTGTAAATATCAAGATATTTTATAAATAATTACAAACCTAATATTTTCTGATTTTATACCACCCAGGTTATATACAAAGACATTTGTAGGATTCTGGGTGCCTTAGAATAATTTTTATTAGGGTTCAAAAATTGACTTAGACCAAATTTTCGAAATTTAGGCAATTTTGCTTTGAAAAAAAATCAATGTGGCCCTGAATATCTGAAGTTTTTTTCCAGGTATAGATGCATGTCTTAGGTATTCAAAGGTATTTTCATCTTGCTTCTGATAGTTCTTCTTTATGAAAACTTAGTTTAAATACAGGTACCGTCATCAATGTAACATGACAATAATAACAGCAATTTATTATATTGAATATCGATGTTTCAGTGTTATAGGGTGATATTGACAAATATTCTAGTATATAGCTGAATTTTCATGCAACTGCTAGTTTTTAATACAGGTCTGACCATTGGTTTCAGGCTGCCAAGGTCCAAGATCTGTAGCATTGACATAGGTGTCATAGCATTGGTAGACCTTTTAGCAACATTGAACATTAGATTGAAGTTCAATTTGGAATCCATGCACTGTTGGTTTAAAAACTAATTCAGCTGAAGACTGCCATAAGCAGCACTTTGCACATAAGGCAGGTTTTAACAAATTACAAGACATTCCACCAAAATTATGTATTAGGTGTTGAGATATCCTCATCTGAAAATAGTAACTGAGAATGCGTAAAAATGAAAACATTTTCCATGTACAATATTTTTATAATAAAATGAAGTATAATTATTCAAATTGCTTTTCTCAACTCAATGGAAACTTTTCAAGGATAAAGAAAACTAAATTTCCTTATATAAAAGAGCAATTAATAGGCAATGGCAACAACCCCCTCCCCCATTCCCAAATTTTCATGTTACAAAAATTTGCATTTTTCAAATGGCTATAACTTCGGAAATTATTAAGATACAAAGCTGAAATTTTGCATGCATGTATTCATTTTATGGTACTGTAGTCAGGAGGAAAATTATGAAAATCCAAGTGATGACTGCAACCTCCATTGGTCTATTTGACATGGAATGACCCATATACTTCATGGGAACATCTGATTGGTTCACTATCTGGGGTATAATAGGTATTGCCAGGTGCCAAGTGAACAATTCTTGGATCAAAACAGCTAACACTCACAGTTTGTCTTGGTGCAAGCGGTATTATCATTGTCCTGTATTAAAAATGGAAAAAAGGAATCATAAAAGTCTCATTTAATTTGTCTGTCTTGTGTTTGAGCATAGTATATGCAAAAATTTTGAATAAGTTTCAAAGACATCACAACACAGCACATATGCTCTGCTTGCAGAGCTCACCTGCCTCTGTAGGTAAAATGTGTAAAAGTAAGAGTAAAAAATTTGATTTTGTTGGCTTTTTAGGTTCCTGTGTAGTATACTCAAACAATTATTCACCTCAGGCTCAGTGGATGTTGATGAACATTTGTTGGTCTATTGATGAGTAATTGTTAAATATCCCTTTCTTTTTTTAAATCTTTACACCTGACTATATTTTAATTTTTATGAAGCCGGATTCATGGTAAGGAATTTATGATAAAGTAATAATGTACTTTTTTTGTATGATTTCCTTTTCAGGAAGTGTTGAACTTTAGGCTCTTTCAGACCTTAACCAGAAACTGGGCAAAATGATCTGGTAAAGATGGAAAGTAGGAGTGAAGGAGCAGCTAAAGATGGGGACAGACTCCCTTTCTGCACTCACAGAGAGTAACAATTAAGAGAAAGAGAGTTCCGTTCCTTTCTCCTTTCTGCTTTTTAAATCCAGCATTGGGGAACAATAGCCCCCTACCCAGTGCTCTACATCTGGCTGCCCCCCTACTGGCCTGTGTGAGGTAGAAAGGCTTCCTAGAAGTTAGCCCCACTTCCGTTGTGCTTTTGTGCCATGGTGGCCAGGCTCCAAAAGCCTGCCAAAGATATTGTAGTGGCTGGTAGCCTGTGGTTCCAGCCCATATTGTGCAGATCACTCTTTCATTCAGACAGAAAAGCCAGCCAAGCTCTGATTGGGTCACATAAATGATGAGGGTTAAAACTTCTGGAAGACGGGAACCGAATTTGTATGAAAAACCATTCAGTTAACTATCTACTGCTGAGCAGGATGTTTGACAAAATGAATTGTAACTTAAGATGATAATCCATTTTAAGAGACAGGAAACTTTTTTGTTTTTTTACTAGAAACACGATTTATTTACTTCATAAATTGAAGGCCACGTTTTGGGGCCTGTTAAACATCCAGTGATATGCCTTTAAAGAAAGATGTGGCTGAGAACTGAATGCTAATAATATCCAGTTGGAGTAAAATATCATAATAGGTGTATTGTTGACTGACTGTTTGCAGCACACACAACATGAAACATTAACATATAAAATTAGTTTTAAAAGGTATCGTGACAATTTAACAAGCAATATGGCAATGCTTTACTGTCTTACAGGAAAAAAGACAGAGAAAAGCTGGCAGACGGTGTCATAGTTCTATTAGAGTGACTTTACTGTAAGCTGCTCTGCACACTGCTCTGCTGTAGAGGCTGCTGTCACCACGCTGCTGCCAAAATGACAAGCACTCCAAAAAGGACATGAAGGACAACTGAGAAAGTGTCATCTTTTTTCTCCTGCTGCAATATCTTGTTCGATAAAGGAGCAGCAGAGAGAACAAAAGGAACAATAGGGAGCAAGAGAAAAGAGAAAGAAGGGCAGAGAGAGAGAGAGAGAGCAAGAAACTGCACCATATGGGAGAGAGACTCCGCGCTGACATCTGAATTACATTTTAGCCGTGTGCAGAGAAAGAAAGGGGAGCAATAACTGTGGCTCAAATGTTTATTTAACTCTGGCTTTATCTTGTCACTCAAGCACTTGGTATCAGTACATATGGGAATGTATACATTCAAAGGCACAGATAACTGACAGATTTGGGCTCCATGCTGCAGATGCCAAAGTGGCATAGCTGACATTTATACCATTAGCTTCACTGACATTTTACCTCACTGCTCCAAATGCTTGTCACTATCTTTAAAATACCTGAGGTAGAGCAATAACTTAAAGATTTTAGGTAGATTATTTCAGCATTTACAGATTGACAGTATACCCTAGTTGATAAGAAATTACAGACATTCCCATGTGTCTAAATATCTAGTGTGATAATCAGATTTACATTGTCTTCCCCCATAAATTCCTTTGCAATAATGCACTTTAATTTACTTCCACTTGTTTTAAATTTTAATCAGTAGGAATATTTTTATCTCATGCTGCCATTCTTTATTAGATTTTAAAGGCCATTTTACTGCACAAATTCAATGAGGTACATTTCACTTAGCCATTTAGCTTGTAAGCAAGAATCCCTCCATTACATATTCACTGCTTGCCAGACTGTCTAATTTACTGCAAAATGAGTGAAGCTCTACTACTGAATAAAAACTGAATGTAAAATCAGTGGGATTGTGTATTAAATTTAATGACATTTTCTGCTAGTAGGATGGATAATACACTACAATAATAACATAAATAATTGATGGCTGTCGAAGCAGGTGACATGTTTCAATTCATTTTTCCCTCATTTTTAAATATTACTGTGTGACTGCTTTGAGGATGACTGGCAGGGTGAACCGCTCTGGCTGAAATGGCACGTTTGGTGACATTACATCAGTGCACAGCAGGACCAAATTAGCCATGAAATAAAACAGGGTTATGAGACAGGTATGTTGATCGTCTCCTTAACCCCCCGGTACACATTCATTCATACAGTACAGAGAAAAGAGAGCCAGCATTTGACATCTCACCCCCACACAACCTCATTACAACCTTTCAACAAAAGTTAGCACCTGAAGGCACTCTTACAGCACTTTGATGGCTCCAGGTTTATAAATGTCACTCAGACAGCCCTTCATGTCAGCACTGGCTCCATCATTTTCTCTCACTGGCATGCACTTGCACTTTCTCTCGCTCTCGCATGTATTTGGGAGTAATTTTATGTGCCAGTGTGCCACATAATACATTTTTAATGGACAGCTAATTCTGTGCCATTAATTTGTCAACATGATTACTGGATCTGCCGTCTCAGCGCAGCCAAGTCAGAGCTCTTTTTAAGCACATACAAGACATTAATGTGTTTCTATTCAGGTTTACATCAAGGCACGTCAGAGATTTACATAATGCGGCCATTGAGGTCCATGACAGCCCACGTCTCTCCAGAGCTCATTTTTCCTGACTTGATTTTTTTCAAGCTCTGCTCAGTTAAATACTGCCATTTCTCTGTTCAGCAGACATGACCACAGCTACAGAGAAAGGATGTAAGGAAAAAAGGATCAGAGACGAGCCTAGCTGATGATGCAAGTAGAGTGTATTTATTCTAAAAGAGAACTGTGAACTGAAGCAGTCATGGAAATTCAAGTCATACACTGACACTCAGTGTTTGCCTTGGCTTTTCAGTTCCCTCCAATCAGCAAATCTAGCTAGACTGTTCAACCTCTTAAACCCTTCAAGATTCATTGAGGGGTCCAGATTTACATTCCTCAATCTTGTGAGTACTTTCTTTTGTTATAAGTTTCACCAAATAATTCATTGGAGAATCTCGATAATATGCTTAAAGATGAATAACTGAATAGCCGAATAATTAGAGTTGAAGGCAAGACAATCAGCCTCTGAAAACCATCAGATGTTTATCATTACCATATCAGAAGCTGTGAGCTCTTGAAAGCCGCCAAATGTCAGACAGGGAGTCTGCCTCCGCATAGAATAATTTATTAATGCTTTTAAAACCCTATACAGCAGGTTGAATAGGTGCACACTAACCAGAGGTTCATGGGAAGGTCACGGTCACTACTAGAGCCTGCACCTACTTTAATCCAGTCCAGGAAACACAACCCCTTACATGCAGGAAGTTAACAAGGACTCAGCCCAGAGAATTAAAAAAATATCCTCTTGGATTTCAGCAGGGCAAAACATACACCAGCTGTGTTCTTACATTCAGTCAGAAGGATGGGTCAAAAAAAAGGAAATCTTCATCACCCTCTGCTTTAATGTGTGACCATGAGTGTATTTAAAACCGTTGCTTTTCATTTACTATACAACAAAGATAGAACACAGACCAATATGTAGATTAACATATTTTAAATAAATAATAAAGAGTGATAAATAATAAGTGATTAAAATGTGAGACACTTATATTAATTAATTATGATGTAATGACTGACAAATAATGAATAATAATTTATAATTGATTGATTAGCCAATAACAATAATAATAATGATAAAAATAAAAATAAAAATAAGGATGAGGATGATGATGATGATGACGATGACAATGAAGCATTGTATCACACCATTTGCAGTGCCCACTCACTGTTAGAATCTGTATCTATATTATAAATCTATAGTTATAGCATTAACTAATTATGTGCTTAAAATTTAGAAGTGTGATTTGTTGAATTACAGTGACATTAATAAGAAATTTGTTTACGTTTTAGGAAAAAGATCACTAATTTGCTGATTAGACATATATTTACCATTAAAGCGGTCATCTAACACAAGTTATTAGGTTAATAATACAACCATGCATTATTAAGACCTACTTAGCAATAGCTTTTTTTTTTTTTTCCAAAAAGCAGCACAAATACATATTTATTTTCATACATTTCTATGCTGTCCAGCAATAGCAAATGCACTATTACATACAATACTGAATATATATATATATAAATTTCTGTCATAATCGAAATGTACTGTGAATATAAAAAAAAAACCTTATACATACATATACAGTAGTGTGCAGTGAAGATTATACGCCACCACTTTTGTCTAAAAGGGCTCCTAATAAAAAGAAGTAAAAAAAATTTTATTCACCAAATTTTTTTTTGGTGAAAATGTATTGAATGATGCTAATGTAGGCAATGAGAACCAAAAAAAAAAAACATTCCAACAAGTATATTGAGGTAAAAGTATGGCTAATAAACAAAAACCCTGAAAATACCAATTTATCAGAAAAATTGAAAAGTGTCACAAATTTTATTATTTTTTTTTTGACTTTTGTATAGCATGAATGAACTTCAAAACATATGGAATGGTTTAACGAGTGAAGAAATGATAAAATATGTGAACACTATGCCTGAAAGGTAAAAGGCTGTAATCAAAGCAAAGGGTGGTCACAATAAATATTGACTTTTTCTCCCAAAAAAAAAAGAGACTGTTATTTTTGTTTTTACTATATATTGTTATTTGTTTACTTATTCTCATCAATATGATCCAATATTACATGAAATAAATATTTGAATGGTACTTGGTTTCTGATTTATCTTCATTTTGTTAAGTTGTATAAATGTACTGTATTTTTTAATGTCTTCACTCGCTAAACCAGTCTATATGGTTTGAAGTTCATTCTTGCAAAAGTTCATTCAAAAGTAAAAAAAAATTAATTTGTGACACCTTTAAATTTTTATGAAAAATTGGTATTTTCAGTGTTTTTGTTTATTAGCCATACTTTTACCACAATATACTGTCAGAATGATTTTTGGTTTTCATTGCCTACAATAGCATTGTTCAATACGTTTTCAACCAAAGAAATTTTTTATTATTTCTTTTAGACAAAAGTGGTGGTGCATAATCTTCACTGCACACTAC
>JAQMYF010000027.1:38515593-38525841 GCA_030014195.1 Neosilurus mollespiculum
ACACACACACACACACACACACACACACACACACACACACACACACACACACTCACACCTAGGGGCAATTTGGAACAGCAAGTTAGACTAATGTGCATGTCTTTGGACTGTGGGAGGAAACTAAAATACCCAGAGTAAACCCAAGAAAGCACAGGGGAGAACATGCAAACAACACACAGAAACGCTGTTGTGCTAACCACTACACCACTTTGGAGCTATATGCAGTTCTCAAAAATTGTAATTAAAACTCATCGTAACTTGTACCATCTGCAGTAAAGTATCAAAAATTACTAAATATTTGAACTACAATTAATATTTAATTTCTTATTTTAGACATATTAATAACCTACAGATAGTAAGCTAGTCAAACAAAACAAAATCCAACCAGCAAAGAAAGACTAAAATAAAAGTCTCATCTCCTGTAAGAGAAGAAGACAGTCATTACACTTGCACCAATAAATGATGAGCCTGTTTAAAGATGTAAGCTCTATCCAGCTGTGACGCATCAACGAAAGAGACGCAGCATCAAACACGACTTCAACGCAAGTGGTGGTTTGCATCATTATATTCTATTTGATTTCTCCCAGGTATTATATTAGATAATAAACAAAAAGATTAAAGCTCAACTAATCCAATCAACTGTGCATCCCCACCCTTTATAGATCAACAGGCCGTGGACAACCAGCCGTGCTAAGAGGATTACTCAAAGGTTCAAAGTTTCTTTGAAATCCTTCAGCATTAAATACTATTTCATATTTCCTGGCATTTCATTGTTTCAGTTAAACTGAGGCCTGAACACAAATGGAATTTAAGAAAAAAAAAACCCATGAGACAATGTGGATTGGATCGTTTCTACACTTCCCTTCTTCATTTTATGAGCCTTTATGTTTGACTGTGAGCTGAGAACACACATTCTCTTATACATATGGTCATCTCTGGCTGTGCGAGGAAACTCACTGGCTTTCAGTTTCAAATAAAAATTAGAGTCATTAAAAGAAAATTAAGTGAATTTCCAAAATGCAGTTGACCAGCACTGGCCAGTTTTTGGCTAATAATTATAAATTTTAGGTTATACATTTCTTCATTATACTTTAATGACAAAACAAATAGTTCCTTCTTTCAAATTTGTGAGAGCCAAGCGTTATTGTTTTAACACCTAAAGCACAATTCTAATTCATTACATGTGAAAATGGCTATTACTTCAGCTTCCAAAGATGTACAAGGTATGTTTAAGAAAGTCTGAGAAAGAGAGAGAGATACAGAAAGAAAGACACAGAGGGAGAGAGAGAGAGGAGAGAGAGATAGACAGAGGGAGAGAGAGGGGGGGGAGAGGGGGAGATAGAGAGAGAGAGAGAGAGAGAGAGATACAGAAAGAAAGACACACAGAGAGAGAGAGAGAGAGAGAGAGAGAGAGAGAGATACAGAAAGAAAGACACAGAGGGAGAGAGGGAGAGGGAGAGAGAGAGAGAGAGAGAGAGAGAGAGAGAGAGAGAGAGAGAGAGAGAGAGCATAAACATGGTGGTTAGGGTGTTACATATCACAGGCTGTCCCACCAAAGCACTGACAAATCAGCACCATTATCTCTCTACCTCTCTCACTCACAACACACACACACACACACACACACACACACACACACACACACACACACACACACACACACAATAAGAAAACATCCACCATGAAGGACAATAAAACTTGGAGTTAAATATATATCTCTTGTTATTTTTAAAGCTTTTTTATTTATTGTGGCTCTGCATCTGTTATCACAAAGCTGATAAGTATGTGCATCAGTTAGAAGAAGCTCCAATTCTAGTTGCACTTAATAAAAATTGAAGTATTACACGATATTAATCCCGCCATGCCATTACTCCTGCAGTAACTGCACAGTGATGAATTACAGTCTGAAAATACAAGAGCAACCACACATTCCAATAAAACATGCACGACACATACTTACATTAGGCCGCAGTAATCTCCTTATTGCATCAACAAGGCATGCTCTGTACTGATCCAGAAACAGGCTATGAAAAAAAATAAAAAGAGATAGAGAGAGAGAGAGAGAGAGAGAGAGAGAGAGAGAGAGAGAGAGAGAGATTTTTTTAGAATATATTCCAAGATAAAGAAGCAGGTTATTTATTTTTTGTTTGTGAAAAATTCCAGCATCAATGTGGAAATCAATTCATCATACTAATCCACTGTTCTATCTCTAGTAGATTGTATAATATTCCTCTTTTCATATGCAAATCCAGGAACCTATATGCATGACTTTCTCCAGATACTGTTAATACTCTTTCATTTCATTATTTGTCTGGAATATGGAAGGAAAAAGCATGACTGTGTGCACATGTGTGCATGTCAGAGAATAGGAATGAAAGTGTTTATGTCACAGTCATTTCTGCTCGAGTGCTTAGGTGTAATTGAGAGTAAGCTAATCACTGTTAGTATATGTGCAGATGTGCAGTAGTGTGTAACTATTTGCAATGAAGGTATTGTGTGTGTGTGTGTGTGTGTGTGTGTGTGTGTGTATGACTGGCTGAGCATGAACTCTATTTTGCCTGATGATGTCATTCTGAGAACAATAACCTCTGTCCTGCACCCCACCTCCATACACACAAACTACTATAAGAAAGAGGGACTACAATAATCTCAACAAATTACATTTACAATAAAATAAATCATGTACAAACCGCTCTTCATTAAACTTATGTTAGGGGGTTTCTACTTTGAGTATTGTATCAAACTCATACATTCCAAACACAACAATCAACACTGATGATGACAGTTTCCACTTTGGTATCCTGCAACACACGAGTGTAGAGAGTCTGACAGATTCTGAGATGACCTTTAAACTCATGTGCAGTGCTTAACCTGGCACTACTTCAATATCCGAACCATTGACCCTATGTATTGGGTGGAGCAGTTCAGAGTAGACAATAGAAGGTGAAATGCGGGGAAAAAGCAAGTAAAGCGTTGACCTTAACTTAGACAAAGCTCCCTTCCAACTCTTACTATGCCACTTCCTTGTTCTTTTCCTCTTATCCACCTGTCAGTCATTCAGATGATAATATCATAATTATTGTTGGCATAGCCTAAATCTGTGGTACGCTTCATGCATGAATTAAACTGTTGTGTAACAACACACTACCTGTACAAAATAAATAAAATAAATAAATAATAAAAGTCCACATGACAAATAAAAAATTCCTAGCATATAATATAAACATAATACTCAGGATGTACAGACTCAAAATGTTGCCCACAGATCTAGTTCAGATAACAGAGACATTCTGAATAAACATAAATGGTGAATTAATATAAATCCAAAGTAATATTCAGAGTATGAGAGTAAATTTATGTTGTTAATTATATCTTAATTGTGTTAGTTTCAAGCTTATAATGATTTCATATTTCTAATTGTTTTGCAAAGCTGATATCGTGTGATGAACAGTTCACAGTACAATAACAACTTTTTAGACCTTTGAATGTTTGAAGAAATACAGTGGTGTTTGCCCCATTCCTGATTTCTTATTTTTTTGCATGTTTGTCACACTTACATATTTCAGATCATCAAACAAATTTAAATATTAGTCAAAGACAACACAGATAAATACAACATGCAGTTTTTAAATGAAGGCTGACATTTTTTTTCTTGATTTCAAATGAAGATTGAAATCAAGGAATCACTTAAATAGGACCTGCCTGAAAAAGTGAAGTAGACCAAAAGATCCTCAAAAGTAGACATCATGCCGAGATCCAAAGAAATTCAGGAACAAATGAGAAAGAAAGTAATTGAGATCTATCAGTCTGGAAAAGGTTATAAAGCTATTTCTAAAGCTTTGGGACTCCAGTGAACCACAGTGAGAGCCATTATCCACAAATGGCGTAAACATGAAACAGTGGTGAACCTTCCCAGGAGTGGCTGGCCGACCAAAATTACCCCAAGAGCGCAGCGACAACTAATCAAAGAGGTCACAAAAGACCCCACAACAACATCCAAAGAACTGCAGGCCTCACTTGCCTCAGTTAAGTTCAGTGTTCATGACTCCACCATAAGAAAGAGACTGGGCAAAAATGGCCTGCATGGGAGAGTTCCAAGACAAAAACTACTGCTGAGCAAAACAAACATTAAGGCTTGTCTCAATTTTGCCAGAAAACATCTTGATGATCCCCAAGACTTTTGGGAAAATACTCTGTGGACTGATGAGACAGAAGAATTTTTTGGAAGGTGTGTGTCCCATTACATCTGGCATAAAAGTAACACCGCATTTCAGAAAAAAAAAAAAACGTCATACCAACAATAAAATATGGCGGTGGTAGTGTGATAGTATGGGGCTGTTTTGCTGCTTCAGGACCTGGAAGACTTGCTATGATAAATGGAACCATGAATTCTGCTGTCTACCAAAAAATCCTAAAGGAGAATGTCCGGCCATCTGTTCGTGACCTCAAGCTGAAACGAACTTGGGTTCTGCAGCAGGACAATGATCCAAAACACACCAGCAATTCCACCTCTGAATGGCTGAAGAAAAACAAAATGAAGACTTTAGAGTGGCCTAGTCAAAGTCCTGGCCTGAATCCTATTGAGATGTTTACCTTAAAAAGGCGGTTCATGCTCGAAATCCTCCACTATTGCTGAATTACAACAATTCTGCAAAGACGAGTGGGCCAAAATTCCTCCACAGCACTGTAAAAGACTCATTGCAAGTTATTGCAAACACTTGATTGCAGTTGTTGCTGCTAAGGGTGGCCCAACCAGTTATTACGTTTAGGGGCAATCACTTTTTCACACAGGGCCATGTAGGTTTGGATTTTTTTTTCTCCCTTAATAATAAAAACCTTAATTTCACCTGTTGTCTTTGAGTAATATTTAAATTTGTTTGATGATCTGAAACATATAAGTGTGACAAACATGCTATAAAATAAGAAATCAGGAAGGGGGCAGACACTTTTTCACACCACTGTGTATATATATGAAGCATAGGCACCCTTTACAATACTCATATTATTTGCTTTTTCTAGCAAAATAATGAATCATTATTTTCAAATAACAGGAAATTCTCTAAAACATGCAACAAAATTACTGACATTATTTTTCATTTGCTTTCATGCTCAAGGACCTCTGTGTTGCCTCACTAAATGCATAACCTGAACTTCATCAAATAACTGAACAACAATTATACTGTCTTAACATCAGAAGACGTCAATATTATGATTTTTGCTCATACACAAACACGTCAACCATCAACATGTTTGGTAACTTTGTTGCAATAGGACTGCACATGATATGCACAATGAAACATGGAGGTGAAACAGTGAAGCTTTGAGGCTGTTTTATGATTACTGATTCAGTGGCTCTTGTGAAGATGATCACTTCATAAACTCCGCTTTACTTCAGTCCAAAACATGACAGCCTTGGACTTATCTTGCAACAAGATTCAACAGAAATGTCAAATGAAACATATCTTCTGCATTAACATGTTCTGCAAAGCCCATTTAAACCCCTAAATGACACGCACAAATCTCAGAGCACAGAGGAGCTTAAAAAGTTTGGAATGAACAAATGGATCCAGTGTTATCAGGCACTAAAAATTAAAAAGTCATAACTAAATTAAGTGTACAGATGCCTCTAATTTGGAAAGCAGTGTTTTATAGAAAACCAAAGCATAAATAATGCTTATATAAATATTTCATGCATAACCTGTATTAACTTTACAAATGTTACACCTATTCATTTTAATAATTTGCACCACAAAAATAATTAAAAATGTAGAGAAGCCCTGGATAAATATAGGAACTTTCTGATCAACTGAAATGTGTCTTTGTATCATTATCACAAGCGGGGCAACATTTTTTGTTTTAATTGTGATATACTGTATTAATCCCCCTAGGGAAACTTCAGCTTCTGCATTTAACCCATCCAAAGTGAGCACACACCCACATATACAGTGAGCTCACACACTCAGAACAGTGGGCTGCCACACATTGCAGTGCCCAGAGAGCAGTTGGGGGATGGGTGTCTTGTTCAAGCGCACTTTAGCCATGATTTGGAGAAAGGGAAGGTGCAGCTCACTCCCTCCGCCACCACACATTTTCCCTGCTGGTTCGGAAATCGAACCAGCGACCTTTAGGTTCCAAACCCGGTTCTCTAACAATTAGGCCATGGCTTCACCCTTTTCTTCATATCTACTGCACACTTTTGCAAAAACTTTAGCTATACATTTCATTAAATTATTACATTTATGAATGCCTCATGGTCACATTAAGCCCTCCTTTCCTTCCTGTGAAGCCTAGCTAGGTTAATCTGGATGTGAAATCCTTCAGATGATGTTGAGCACAATATATGTGAGGTTCTAGAGAGTGGTTTGCCATTCTAACCCCACTTCTACACCTAATCTGGAATAATCTTACCTGTCCCATCTTGCATCCTGCTATGGGATCTGTCAGGTATAGCACAGAGGAAGCTGGAAAATGCATTTGCTGATTAGTCCTTTGAATCATATGTTGTTGTTTAGCATCTTACTCTGATCACATAACTGACATTAATGACAATTAACAAGTAAATATTTTTTCCTTTGGTTGTTGTGGGCTGTTTTTCCTTTGGTCATACTTGGTTCCTTTTCTTGCACTTTGACTGATGCTATTTGTGCAAAGCCTTCTGTGAAATGGAAAAAAAAGTTGAACGTTTCCTTCTGTCTTTTTCAGGCCATATCCAAAAACTATGCTTAGTATAACTGAGGCACATCAGAAGAGAAACTTCTCTAAAGTATTACTCACAAACTGTATAATTAATGCCTTCTCAATGAACAAGAAAGAGAAAAGTCATGAGGTGCAATTCAGTATGTGCACTCTTAAAGGTGAATGTAATGGTACTGCAAATAAGTAATACACATTGTGTTGGTATGCAGGCCAGCGTAATGAGCAAAAGACATAAAGTGTGCTTTAAACCCATGTCTCTAAACTCCAACTCGGAGTCGTCCTCCTTCTCCTCCTGGTGCGAGGCTCTCGGCGTTAGATGCTGCGTTCCTGAGCGTCTGCCTGAAAGACTGTAATTAATGGAAGCAAAAGTACGGCTGTTGACCTTTTCGCAGGTGATCGCCGCTGCTGCGATGTTCATTAATCTCCGAGAGATCACTCTCCTGATGACAGCAATTACAGGCAAACGGCTGGCTAGAGCGATGGGGGGACGGCCACAGAGGCATGAGTCATCTTCCACGCTGCTCGCACTCCCATGCATGCCCACATACACACAAACACAAAATCTTCCTACTGCACACAACTCATCCACACACTGGCCCTCTACTGTTCATGTCACCCAAGTATTAGCTGGCATTTTGTGGCAGTAGAATAATAGTAGGATTTGCTGGGTTTTTTTTTTAAATTATCAGCAGTATCATTATGCTGCCTGCAACACGTTCATCACTCACACTAATTCTTATGTTACATAAAGAAAACTTTATACAAGACTCACTGCACGCAATGAGCAATTTATTGATGCGATAATACGTCAAAATGCCAATGCCAATTTTCGAGAAGATAATTCTTTCCACTCACCATCTAAGTTTGGATTGTCCATGTGTTGGATGGTTCACATCTTCATCTCTTATTGTAAGTTTTGCAGAAAGTCTTTGTAGATCTTAATACTATTTAACATAACCCAAAATTATCTGAAAGTCCACATTTTTAATTGGATCCAGCCCACTTTATCATTGTAATTTCTGAACTGCTAATCACAGGCCAATAAACCTTACACTGTTACAGGAATTTCAATCTGATCTAACCAACTAATATTCCTGTGAGTTGTCTAACAGCAGTTGTGTTGCATAATTAGCAAGAATTATACTGAAACTCATTTTTTTAAACAAAGATTAAAAACAAATCAGGACTGAGATCTATGTTAAGAAGCAGGCTAATTGAAATGTTTGTGTTATTCTCTCCTGTTCTCAGTCTCTCTCTCGGCTCCTCACACCGGCATAATTATTTGCAATTTGCCTAAGACATCCATTTGCTGGGACGTGGAGCATGAAAAAGAGGCAATTTGGGAAAAAAATTAGAATGCCTGGCGGGGTTAGCCAAGGGGAAGTAACATGGTGCCAGCCTCAGGCTTGAAGGCTGCATCTGATAAGCGTTGCACGAGTGAGGATATTAGCGCACCGTCACCAGACCAACGAGCCATGAGCTGTTATTGAGGGTGTGGACATATTGTGTCTGAAAGAGCTGCTATGGGGTGAGACATGATATTTGGCTCATAGTGATATTAGTAAGGAAAACTCAGAAAGCAACACTACCTGTAGACAATTTATGCTTATTATTATTACTGTATATGTGCTGTTAATGCTTTGTGTTGTTAATGATACAGAACTGATGAATAACTTACCAGTCAGCACACATGACCACGTCGAAGTGGCCCTCCTTTGTGGACACATCCCCCTCACTGTCCCATCTCACCACCCTGAGAAAGAACTCAGATTATGAGATTTGTGACAAAAATAAGTGAAGAAAATGGAAGGAGCAATAACACTGTCTATAGCTGACTTTTGAGATTAATGACTAACTGACAAAGCACAACAGACGACTGAGCAAACCCATGACTTTTCCAATCTATCACTGATGTCTGGTTTAATCTCTCAGTGTCAGGTCACTGTACTTATATCCCACTTACTCTTACACAAAGTGCACCACCTGGATCTCGATCCGGATTGAGACAGATACCATGCCTGACATTTTATTCTCTCAGCTCTCCTGTCTCCTTATTTCCACTACCTATCTCCACTTTCTGAGCTATGGATGATCTTTTTTTTCCACGCAGGAGTATGTGATTATTAATTAGCTATTATTAACACTCAGTAAACAAAAATTATGTCTTGTGGAAATACAATCTCCTGTCTCAGCAGGGGGCCACACCACTTATTCACAGAGTTGAGAAAGAGAATCCCCCCTCCCTCATCCAATCATGCACGACCTTCACCCCTCTTAAAGCGTGTGCTCTGACAGGAAGCTTAATCTCTAAAGAAAACAATCAAAGTAATGCAGGCTAATTACACATTTACTCCTCCACTTCATCAGCCCAGGGTAAATGTTGAGGGAGGAGTGTAGAGACTAAAGTGCTCAGATCACTGAATACCAAAATTATTTTAGGTGATAATATGCCTGAATGGCAGCATGCAGGCTGCAAACCTTGTTGTGGGAAACCAGGAAGATAAGACACAGGGCTTAAGATTCAAACTCATAACCGCTCATACATTGTAAGCAGGACACCTTGGCTCAAAGGGCAACTTGAAGGCATGTGACAGTATTCAGCACTGTTCAAGGTTATTATATTTACAGGGTTCATGGATTTAATATGAGGTCCAAGTTGCATATCCAGGCACTCTGCAATTTTATTACAATTATTATTATTGTTAATAATTCTATGCAACAGGGATGATTATCACATTTAATTACATTTATTTATTACATTTATTAACTACATTTTATCAGATGTAGGCTCTTTCTCTTTTTACATGTATGCAAAGAGCCTAAATAGTTTCAGATGGTAGATATATTTTATCAATATGGATATGTCTAATGAGGACTTTTATTATTTGGAACTGGAACCTGATGAACCATGGCTTCAGGAAAAGCAGCTGCCTGGTTCAGTACAGCAGTCAGCAGTGCATGGTGATTTCAAAAGTTATTATTTGTGACACCTATTTAAAAAACCCACCCCATCGTTACTGGGAATCCATGTGTTCACTGGCAAGCAAATAGCTTTTGGGTTCCTTTTTGACAGGTGGCTTGTAGTTGATTAAAGCTTATTACCTAACTGTTTGTTCTAGTGTCCAAAATAAGTTCAAATTATTCGGAATATGACTGAATTATGTCATAAAGTTCGAATTAGAAGGTATCAAATCAACAGAAGTGTATCGTCACCTTTTTAATTAATATTAAAATAACATTTTAAAACTTTTATTATATCCACATTCATTGGACTGTAAAAAAAAAAAGTAGCATTGTTATTATCTTATTTAAATTAGATTTTTAAATCAGTCACAGAGAATAAGTGTGAAATTTTCATTAGTGTCTAACTGAAATTGTGTCTGTAAGTGAGAGGCCACCTGCTGGAGACATTGGTGCAGGTGAACAGTCCGGCTCGTCTATTCCTCTCGATAACCCTACGCACATCTGGAATAAGGATTAAGGCAAATGCTGTCTTCTACACACAAGAACACGGTACTCTCCTATAAACTTGTGTATTCATCTGTTTTATAT